>RJWT010012884.1:0-22125 GCA_004365215.1 Cuniculus paca | reverse complement strand
GAATTCTGTTCTTAAGTTGGAGCCCAGGATTCCCTGGTGGAGCCTAGGAAGGCCTCAATAGTTATCACTTAGTTCCAAAAGTTGAAATGACCTTGACCTGTGTTATTCCTCTGTGTGGTAAAATCTCTCTGTGCGGAATGTTTTGGGCAATTAAGTTGCTTGTTTGTTTTTCAAAATGCTTTGACAGTTTATAAGATGATGATATCAGAACCAAACTGCTTCTGAAAAACAGGGCCTGTAGCCAACTCCTGCGTGGTCTGACTGTGTGAGACTGGGGCTTTCTTAGTCCTCTAACTTAACTGAGGTTCCTGTTTTCCCCATTCATTTATTTGTGATGCCCACACACACACCCCAGAGGTAACTTGCTGTCAAAAACAGCCTCTAGGGAATACCAATGATTCTCAGCTACGTCTTCTCAGTGAAACTTTTTAAACCTCTTTATTTTTCCTGAAAATTTAATAATTCTGCAAAATTCCATGGGCTTTAGGCCAGAGAGCCACAAAGAAAATACTCGATGGGGGAAAAGTAGACTGGTAGAGATGAAATTTCATTGTACTGGAGTTTTCACATTGAAGTGTTGGAGCCTTGTTAGGTTTTCGGGCAGAGTGGGACTGGATCAGCTCTGGCATGCTCGTGTTATTTCAGGATATCACCGAGTCATGTTCAGAAGACGCACAGGAATGTCCACACCTTTGGGGTTTTCTGTGCACTTCGCGTTTAGCTTGTCTGGTTAAATTGAAGTCTGGGTAGGCTGATTTTGCTGTTATATGGTGTGCCTATGTAAAGGAAAAATAGGACTTTTTTGGACATTCAATGATTAAGGAGAAAAAAAAACCATGATGAGTAATGGATCTAAATATACATACATATTTGATTTTTCTTAAAATTCTTCTCTGTTTGAAAACTAACAGAAAATATGTACGAGACCGCACTGTTTTAAAAATAATAATTTGCCATTTTTAGTGTACATTGTAATCACCCTTGAATCTTATTTTAGATACTTTAATTTTCTGTCTCTTATGAAATATTTTACTAAATATTTTACTAAAAAAATCTCTCTAGTTTTTGTACTTATAAATGTCTTCTGTAAATTACAATGACATAAACATTTATTCTGTTGACTTACATAGAGCATACAAGAGTCATTCTGAATCCTCGTTAGTTTTTATTGATCAAATGTTATGGGTTTCCATCAAGCTTCATTAGGAAGGAAGGTTGGATGTCACACGTGGGTGCACTCACTTCCTCACTGAGCCTCCCAACTCTTGACTCTGGACTCCTTGGTGCAGAGCTGTGTTACAGCACTGACTCCCTTTTGTAGGGTCGTGATTTACTTGCGTGAATATCCTCCACTAGATGGGAGAACCATAGGCGTTCCTTACCAGTGTTTCTCCCCAGCCCCCATTAAAACACCTTGCATCTTAATGAACCTTCGCTCTCAAGGAATGTTTATAGAGATAGTGAATAAAAGTGGAAACAGTAATAGAAATAGTAATAGAAGGAGAAATAGTGAAATTCTAGAAATAGTGGGTTTGAAATTCTTCTTATGCAGCATCAGCATCAAAATGTCCTTCTAACTCACTGTCTCTAGTCATATGGGAAGATATCCCTGTTTATCATCTATTGTTTGAAAGCCTTAGGCAAATTGAAACTTACTGTTAGAAAGTGGCAATTTAGAAACCCTCAGATTACTGGGGTTATTTGGTGGGGGGGTGGTTTTCCTGTTATTTTTTATTTATTTTCTTCTTTTTGTGGCACCGGGGATCAAACTCATGACCTCATGCTTACCAGGCAGGTGCTTACGCCACTGAGCCAGATCCCTGGCCCTTGATCTTTTTGAGACAGAATCTCATTATGCAGTTCAGGCTGGCCTTGAGCTCACTTTGTAGCCCAGGTTGGTCTCAAATTCGCAACAATCCTCCTGCCTCAGCCTCCCGAAAGCTGGGATTACAGGTGTGCACCACCACACCCAGCTGATAAATTTTTCATTATTAAGAACAGTAGTATTTCTCAAGAAAGTCAATCATTAATTTAGCCTGTTTTGGGTCCCCTTGACTCCTTCTCTTTACCCTGCTGTGGCTATGTTTGGGCTGTGCTATGTAAACATTTTTGTAGCACACGGCCAGATACTGTCGCTGACCAACTAATCCATAGACATGCCTGATGCCACAGATCAGTGCCATGGGCTTAGGGCAGACACTTGCCATGAACCCTGCCAAATTGACATCATCTTGATCATGAAGATTGTTTTTCTGTAGCTGAATTAAGTGGTTCTCTGTAAAGATGATCCCTATACTTGTAGGTCTGTGATGTTCTAAAACTCAAAGTTTGATAAGTACAGGCTCCAGCAAATAGCTTGTATTGGCTGCTACATTGATTGCTGGTGCCTTGCTGACTTGCTCAGTGAGCTCAAGTTAGGTGCTTAACCTCCCCTGACCTCCATTTCCTTTAAAGTAATAGAATAACAAGTTTCCCAGGAACTGTGAAGATAGCTAGAGGCAGAAAGTGTAAAACGTACTTTTCGGTGGTGGTTGAGGGTTATTGAACCTAGGGCCTCACACATGCTAGGCTCTAACACTAAGCTACGCTCCCATCTGTTCTGCAACACTGCTTCCTGCTTCCTAACAACTATTTTAGTCCTCACCTTCTCCGGAAGGACCTGCCAATTTCCAGGGAAGGGGATTGGGCCATGTTCCCAAAGAATGCCCTCATGCTTCACTTAGCCGTGCTGAATTTGGAAAGCAGAGCATATGAGCGCTTAAGCCCTCTTGATCAACCTTGACAAGCTTCTCGGCAGCACCGAGAAGCTTCAAGCCTACATGACAAGCAGAAGTGCACAGAGTCTGCAGGGCATCTGTTTACGTTCAATCAGATCTTCTCCCTGAGTGTGGAAATTAATGTTACTCCATTTAGGCTCTGATTTTCCATGCTTAATAAACAGAGCTGATGGAAGAACTGTCTCTTGCTTGTGTGATGATGTCTGGTCTCTAGCAAGTGAACATGGGTTATGATTATTACATTAGTGGTTTTAAAAATTTTGTTCTTGGTATTCTTGTTATAAGGCTGAAAAACTGAGCTTTTTAAACTTCTTTTTAACGCTCTACATTCCTTGCACTACATAGCTAGATAAATGGATGCAGTAAGCACAGACTGAAAAATAGACAACTCCATGTACATTGCATGCAGCATCAGTGCACTCTCACTACCCCTGACAATTCAAAACCAGGAAATCTGTGCACAGGCCTCAGCTTAAGTTAAATGACATTGTCATAGAGAAGCCTTCCTGAGATACAAGGTTATGTCGTCCTTTTATGTACTCCTCCAGTACCTTGTACTTCTTCCTTTGTAAACACTCATCACATCCTTGTATAAGGAGTTGCTTGAATAATCATTTTCTGTCTTCCCCCACTGATCTCTAAGCACCTGAAGGGCAGGGATTGTCATCCTCACCAGTGTAGTCCCAGCCTGTTATATTTCCAGAACCTGGCATTGTGCCTGGCATTTAGAGGCATTTAGTAAATATTTGCTCAGTGTGATCATTATCATTTATTCAAACAAGCAGTTAAAATCTACCTACTATGAACTAGCTGTGTTTTAGGACAAGGTCAACAATCTTTTTTTCAAGAGCCAGGTGGTAAATATTTCAGGCATTGAGGCTACAACTACTCAACTCTGACCCAGTAGCCCCAAAACCATCATAGATTGTTCATAAACAAATGGTTATGACTGTGTTTCAATAAAACCTTATGTACGGAAACAGGCCACAGGCTCAACCTGGCCAGGAAGCTATAGTTTACTGACCATGACTCTGTGTACTCCTCATGGGGAGAAAATGAAGGATCCCCAGCCAAAGGAGAAAATACAGAAGGAAGATACAAAATAAAGACCTTAAAAAGTGTTTCCTAGAGCTTACTTAGCAAATTGCCTCAGTTTGTAAACCATGACTAATTGTTCTTTTCTTTCTCAGTACAGCATCAGGGGAGTATGACTATTACCATTTTAGAAAAAAACAAGAAAACTGAGATATATGCAGTCACAAATATTAGTTACTTAGCACGGGACCAAATTTAGCTAATGATGGAGATAAATATTAGTTACTTAGTGAGGGTCCAAATTTAGCTAATGATTGGTGATAAGATCAAGCAAGACTAACTCTGTAGTTAGTCATGATGGGTTGTTGCTTGGGTAGTGAGGTCTTGAGGGCACCTCTGTCAGGATTGCCATCATTTCCTATTGTTAGCATTCTGCAGGGAGATTGGCTGTGCAGATACAGGTATCAGGTTTGGAGAGCACCTTAAAGGTTACAAGTCTGGTCACCAGCAATGTGTATATCCTCTGAACCAGAGCTCAGTAGACAGCCATCTGATGGACACTATGAATGGCAGTGTCCCCAGAGGCTGTTGACCTGCTGGTTAAAAGTTTGCTTCTGGTAGCTATCCTTCTGGTCCTGGTTCAGGCCAGCCTGACTGTGGTCATTTAACTACAGTCACAGCTGCCAGTACTAACCAGCCACTTATCGTGAGCCAAGCATCATGCTAGCCTCTGTTTAATTAATTCTTCAAGCAGCCCTTTAAAAGGTAAGTATTAAAGATGTTGTACAGATGAGGAAAATGAGGCACGGTAAGGTTTAAGTAACTTGTCCATGGTCCTAGAATCGGGTAAGTGGAGCTGGTTTTGAACCTGGGTCATTCTGACTCTGCTATGGGGAAGCCACCTCCTGTGGACCTAAGGGATGCAGAAAGGCCAGAATGTGAAAAAATGGCAGTGTTGGACTCCCAGTGAGCTCAGAACAGCATCTGTGTTTTCCAAAAGAAGCAGTTACAGCTAGGAGTAACCAGGGGTTTGCCCTTGACCCTACAGATGTTTAATGATTAACCTATAACTAAAATTCAGACCTCCTTTTTCTTATTTTTTTCTTCCCCTTTTCCAAAAAGTCAGCTATCCGTGCTGGGAGTGAGTGAAGCTATCACATTTTTACCCTGACAACAATCCTTGATAGCAACAAACAAAATTCTTGTATTAGAAGTCTGATTTGGTTTCAAATAATTTAGCCCAGTACAGCAACTTAATAGTAATATATTCAGATTTTCTCAACTGAATTTTATTACAGTTAACATTCTATGCTCTGACTTCTTCATCTATCTCTGAACCAGAGCTAATTATAATAAAAAGTTTTGCTGGACAATCTAATACATCCTCTTCAGATACCTGCCGCCATTTAAAAAAAAATTTTTTTTTATAAGAACAGAATAGTTTGGAGTCTAGAACATATTTTTCTCAAAATGCCAGTAAATCATACTTCTTATTCTTATTCTTGAATTACAAAATTTAAAAATGAGGAGAATACAATGAGTAATTGTGGTTTGGTTTCTTACAATTAGTTTTCTAGACTATTTTTAGTTCGTGAATTATAGTGAGAGCCTAAAGCTGTATCTGGATGGAGCCAGAGACCTTTGAGGGGACAAAATGTTTGGTTTAAGTCCAGAAAACTTGGTCTTAGACCATTAAAAATAAGTTTGCATCTGCTACTAATTTTCTTTCTTGCTTGCAAAGACTGTGGTCTGGTAAAAAGGAGAAAAAAGGATCTGTTCAAAGCAAGTTATAAAAATGACAATGGGAGGGGTTGCAGAAATTAAAGGAGGGGAGAGCATATAATTACAGGCAACACATTTCTTTCTCCTCAGTCAGTCCTAGCATGGACCCCTTTTTTCCCAAGAAACAATTTCCTCAGCATCAGCGTCTAATCTTTGCCCCAGGCTCTGGTGTTAAAACTGTCTGCCATTTTAAAGGGCCCATATTAAAAACATAGGTAGAGCTGGGGCCAATCCTCAGCACCACCAGAAAACAAATAAAAAACCAAAACATTAAAAACATAGTGTGTATGTATATACACACATATGAATATATTGATACACATAAAATATTTTAGTTCAAACAAATATAGGTATATGCACATTAAATACATATTTTATGCTGTTGTATTTGTTTTAAGGCATTATTTACCTTCAGTAAAATTTACACAGTTTAAGTGTAGAGTTTTATGAAATATAACCACTATCACAATCAAGATTTAGTCAGCCCTCTGTATCTGTAGGTTCCATATCCATGAATTTAACCAATTATGGACTGAAAATATTTGGAAAAAATCACATGTGTAATGAACATGTACAGACATTTTTCTTGTTGTTATTTCTTAATACTGTATAATAGCTTCACATAGCATTTACATTATGTTAGGTATTACAAGAAACCTAGAGATGACTACGTATACAGAAGGATGCACATAGATTATATGCAAATACTATGTCATTTTATGTAAGAGACAGAGCATCTTCAGATTTCAGTATCTTTGTAGGGTCCTGGAACTGATACCCCTATGTATACCAAAGAATGACTGTGAAAAATGTAGTTCATAAGGCTCTATCTACCTTTTCTCTCCAAGGGAGTTGGCACTGCCTTCCAGAATCTGTCTGCTTATGTACACATTTCTGTATCTTCAGATCATTGTTCTTGATATTGTGTCCTTGTTTTATAGTGTTTTCTTCATGAGAAACAAAATTGTCTGGTAGGGTTTTACTTCCCCATACCTAGAAAAAGACTAGTCTGTTGTTTATCTTTTTAAATTAAGAGAAGACAGAATGAACTTGTGTTCTGTGGTCGTTACAGAAAGCTTAAGTCTTTGGAGTTGATTTGTAATTGACTCATGAAAATGTCCCATGTATCCTATTTTTATGTGACATTTTAATCCATTGTCCAATTTGTTATGATACTGTAAACAGTCATTAAAGTAGAAGTGTATTTTTATTTCAAGTAAAACAAGATAAAATGGAAGGTTGAACAAGGTATTTGGAAGCAGAGCTTGATGAATGGATGTTTATTCAGTCAAGCAGGTTTGCAGGCAGCATATATAATAAACTTAGGGAGATAAATAAAACCTTTGAATTATACCTGTGTACATAAAGTCTGTAGAATTAAAATGCAACATGAAGCATGACTAGATTAGAGAAAATTGTATTTAAGAGAATGTTTATAGGTATCAGATAAATATTTTACCAAATCATACCTTAGATATTTTACTTTTAAATTCACTTTGGGGCCAGGATATCAAAGATCATTAAATAAATTATGTAAGCTAACAAAAATATAGTAAGTATGTAAAGGTTTGTTTTACTACTTTTTTTTAAAGAGCAGAATATTTGTTGAGAGAAGGCAAACTTCTGTCCTAGAGAGAGAGACACACACAGAAGGGGTCCCAAAGGGGTTGCCAAGGACCCTGTCTTTTCTAGGAATTTTTATAGAGCAAAACCAAAAGGTGAGGTGGGTCCAAGGTAGGGAAAAATGGGAACTTGTAAGGTGGGCATGAGGTGCAATAGAAGTATGGTCAGCCAATAAGATTATGCATGTAATTGCTCAGGTAAAATTGATTAAATCAGGATCAAATGGGAAAGTGAGTCACATAGCAAGTGAGCATGAACACAGAACAGGGTCTTTGCCTATAGAGGGGTGGGTTAGTAGTTCCTTCTGGCTTCCTCAAGGTGATCTGATACCTATTTAGAACATCAATCCCTGATGTTGATCCTTAGGATGTGGCTGCATTTGTTTTATCTTTTGTCTTGAGGTCTGGCCCACAGTGGGAAGTGTATCTTCCCAAGAGTTGCAAGGTATCTGGTCTTCTGCATTGGCTCCTTTGAGGACCCATCCCTGTCCTATAATATTGTGTCTAACAATCCCCCCTCTGAAGAAGTACCCCGAAGTGCCGTGAGGGAATAGTGGGCAATCACTGATCTGGCTTCTTCAGGCTGAAGGGGATTGTAGTTGTTGATTGGCAGAGATACTCTACAGAGGGTCTAAAGGCCCTCAATAAACATCAAGCATTTGCATCTTGGGGAGGCGAACAAGTTTAAGTAAATGGTGTCCTGTAAGTGTGGTGCTTTTGGAAACAGCTCCTTCTGGTTTCACCCAGAAGTTGGTTCTTTCCACTGTGTCTCGGGTTCAGTCACCCAAGGGAGACTTGTCCGGAAAACTAACCTGGGACATGGCTTCTATGTGTGTTCTCCTGGATGGGCAAAATTCCCATGTCTCACCTGACCAGAGGCAGGGTATGTGTCCGTCATCTAAGATGACTTCCCTGTCTTTGGCCTTAGCGAATGCTCATTTTCTACAGGTTTAACTTAGTAGTAGGAAAAGGTTGCAGTGGTCCTAGAGTTCTTTTTTCTAATTTTGCCTGCCTCTAAAAAGGAAAGTACAAAGTGGTAGGAAAAGATTAGAAGTAAAGCCAGAGAAAGAAAACTGAAGCAGAACAGGCTTGACATTTCCTCTAGAGTGTAGAGGAGGATCAGAGCCAGTCTGTCTAAATAAAGTCAAGCAAGGAGTACCAGTAAATTTAGTAACTAGTTCAAATACAACACGCACAAGAACAAAACAGGAATAAAAATATCCCATTAAAGAAGTATCATAACCTTGGGGTTGGGGATCTAGCTCAGCGGCACAAGTGCATGCCTGGCATGCATGAGGTCGTTAGTTTGATTCCCAGTACCAAAAGAAAAAAAAGAAGTATCATAACCTTATAACCTTCCTATGTTTTAACTTCAATTTATCATCATTTTAACAAAACTGTTCTATAAGAGACAAAGCAGAAGCAATTATAAGCAATGGGCATAGCATAACAAAATTTGAAGCATAAAAATTTGTTACCTAAATGAGTCCCAGTCCAGAGTCTATGAGACAAGAACAAACTCTTACCTCCACCCAATGATCTTTGTAGAAGACCTTCAAATGATACAGCAGAAAGAAACTCCCAGCCTACTAGAAGGTCATGTTCTCTAAAATCAAAGAATGAATTTTAGGAAAAATAGAGGTTACAAGCAGAATATTTATTGAGAGAAAGAAATCATATGTCTGAGAGAAACACAGAAGGGGTCCTAAGTGGGTTGCCCTGTCTTACTACTTTAGAACAGTATAAAAGTTTGTGACTAGGCTGTGTTACTTTCCAGTGATGAATATTGAAAGCTGTCAGATAATTTCTGTGTTTCATTTTAAAGATTGAATTTTGATTTGGTCACACATCAATAGCATCCTCTTACTCAATAACTTGTTACTTAAACTGGCATATTTCTCATGTTTTAAATGGAACTAATGTAAGGATCAAAAGAGGTTCTGTTTAAAGCTCTTGGCTTAGTTCCTGGAATGTGGTAAGTCCCTGGGAATATACGTTAGTTCTTACTAGTATTTATCAAGTATCTGTTGTGTGCCATGTTCCATTTCACCAATAGTTGTTCTAATTCTCAGCAGTAGTCCTGTAAAATACATCTTGTTAGTTTCATTTGAGGAAATGGAGTCTAGAGAGATAAAGTCACATGTCCAAGGTCAACTGGTATGTGAAGGTGCCAGAATCAAACTGGGCTGGCCAGGCTTCAGAAACTGCACCATGGCTCTGGTGGTTTAGACGAGAGTTGGGAGTAAACAGTGTATGAGCATACAACCTTCTGTGTAAATGGGCTGTGGGCCATCAGGCTAAACAGCTCCCTGCTCCACATGGTTTTGGGTAATTCATATCCACTGAGTAAACACACCATTCTGGGCAAGAATTCCCTTGTGTCAACTTGCCCGTTTTAGGAATTCTCAGTGTATACATTGGAGCCCAACCAAAAATTCAATGTAGAGTTAGTCTTTCTTGAGAACCATCCCAAAGAGGCTTAGCTAATAATAAACTGAAAGGGCCTTCCTGTCAGGTGACTTCACTCATGGTCCCTCCCTTGATACCTCTCAAAGGTTGTCATTTTAGACAAGAATCAGATACATCTCAGAGTTTCCACCTCTTCGAGGAGCTGGGGAGCTCAGCTGTCCCACTGTGAATCACTACCTTAGACCATCTTTCCATGATTGTAACCTAATTAGACATCATCTCTTGTGTTCTCATAGACCCTCTGCATGCATTTGTTTAGAGAAACTTTTCATATTGCCTTTGCCTGTGCCTCTCTTGCCAAATTGAGAGCAGCATGCTACCTCCTGCTGACCTGTAGTCCCCAGAATTTATCACACTTCTGGAACAATAACGCTAGTAATAACCAATGTTATTGTTGCCAATGGTTGAGGGTTCTTTTGCTCAATTCAGATGGAAATTGTTAATCAGCAAAATGCAGCTCTGTTAAGAGTTCCTGATGCCACCAGGTGAACTGGATAATGCTGGGTGCCAAAGCTGCTGCTGCTGGCCACTGTCATCCAACACTAGCTTGTCCCAGATGCTGTTGGTCAGTGCCTTTTTCTCTTCCTTGGCTGCTGGTCTCTGAGGCTCTTCAGGACTAACAGTGCCTAGTATGTATTGCTCTTTCTATTGAAATGACCATTCTATCCACACTACTCAGGATAAAAATCTGAATTAGATTTATAGGATCTTGAGAAATGAATCACAAGCAGACTTACAGGACCACCAAAGCACATCTGTAGCAGGCCTTGTTCTCCAACACATGGGGTCAGTACACCAGAGGGAGCCCTCATAGACTGATCCAAGAAGTGTGAGGGGAGTGCTGCTTGCACAGCAGTTGCAGACCTGTGATTGATCCAAGCGCAGGGCCACAGTTGGTTTAAATTTGAACCTGTCGATTGGTTCAAGCACTGGCCTGTGATTAGTCCAGATGAGTGCAGGCCTCCGACATAGTGGCAGCTGTCCTGACAGCAAGTCAGTGAGGTAACAAGGTAGTAGAAGCTATCACATGTCTGGGAAAAATGGCAGAGCTAAAAGTGGGGACTCTTCAGAAGGCTGTGTTTGTTACAGATAGGGTTTAAGGAGGGTGGGGATGTTAACAATTGGCCCAGATATGCCCCCGCATATTAGCTGTAGCATAGTGCCATCTCCTGCGGCATATAAAGTAGCAGAAGCAGGGGAGAAGCACTGCAGCCGATAGCCAAGCTGCCCTCCTGTCAGAGCAACCTGGAAAAGAGTGGCTGCTAAATAACCAGGGAGGACACCAAGTCCATGGCAGGATTGAGGGGAATGAATCAGAGGTGGGGGACACGATAGCCAACAGTTAAACCATGCCCCCCCTCTGACTGGCACAGGAAAAATGGAAATCAGGCACTTCTCCTCTGTCTCATTATCATAGTTGACATTTATTGGGTCTTACCATGTGGTTTTTGAAGTAGGTAGTATAAGTGATTTTTCCATAGAAGTGACGCAAAAAAACTTTAAAGGCAAAAAAACTTCAAAGGCAAAAAAACTTTAAAGGCAAAAAAAAGGTTTGTTTACTTTCAGAGTCACAAAACTGTAAGCGTAAAGGTGGATATAAACTCACGCAGCTTGTGTCTGGGACCATGTTTTTTAATTAATGTTCTGTGTTGCCTACATGTAGTAGGAGTTAACAGATACACATGTGAATGTAATTGCTGTGTTTTGAGAAATATGATTTACAATATACTTAAGTGTGTATAGTAATGAACCACATTGTAACGGGGCTCCTCTGCAACACATCTCTGCATGCTGTCCTAGGGGAGCAGTTTTTGTGAACATGCATTAGGAAAATACAAATTCTACCTCCTCGTTAATGAGCATCACTTTATGGAAAAATCACTTATACTTTCTTGTTATTTTCCTAAACTGGATAATAATACTAGTACCTACCTCACACAGTAAACTTAGAGCAGAGAAAATACTATCAAGAGGATAACTAAAAGAAACGATATAAGTAATCTGCTTGAAACACAGCACTCATTTGGCAAACATGAGTAGCTATTGTTATTATCATTATTATCATGAACACTGTTTTAAAAACTTTGTAATCAAGAGCACCACTTCCTGCCAGTGGACAGGAGGCTCTGAGCCAGCGTGAGTGATACGCAGTGACATAGCTGCAGGAGGAAGTCTGGCTCCAAACTGGACAGAGATGTTTTGACCCATGTATTTCAGAGGCCTTCAGATCATTCCAGAGCAAATGAAACCTTTATCAAGTATTTACACCTTTCTTTTACAATATAAAACGTGGGGTTTGGAGAGCCTGGGCAGAGCGTAAACTGGTGGTATCCATGGTCAGTACTAGCGATTTAGTTAGAGGTGGCTTCTAAATGAACAGTGGGTCAGAGGTAAAGTGGATTGCTAGGTGATAAAGATTGGTAGATTGCCAAGCTGCTGAATACCTAATAACTAACAAGAGCTGCACTCTGTTGTTCAGCTGGCATTGAACTGGGCACACGAGAGACTCTCTTTTTTGTGTGTGTGTGGCACCAGGAATTGAACTCGCACCCTTGTGCTTGCCAGGCAGGCGCTTATGCCGTTGAGATAAATCCCTGGCCTGAGACACTCATTTATGTACTCAGCAATATTACTTAACCAAACCCTCTTTTTAGACCCAAGGAATCAATAAAAAAATAGATAAAGTCTCAAATATTCAGGTCCATTTCCATCAACAGAGACATCGCAACAACACTGTGATACAGATGTTACCATTTCCTTTTGATAAATAAGGGAGCTGAGGCTCAGACAGTTTAAATATCTTGCTTGAGGCCTCATAATTGGAGTGTAATAGACTTGGGGTTGTAATCCAGGTCTTTTGATGCTGAAGTCTATTCTTCGGTCAAATATGATACTACCTATCAAGGAAATAGCGAATGCTGGGAACCTGTACATGCCTGTGTGTATGTGTTGGAAGGGAAGAGTAGTTTAAAACTATCTAGATAATTGTCATCGTAACATAGCGGTAGTTATGATCATTGATTTGTAAAAGGAGCTTTGTAGGTTCTGTTCATGAGCTCAGCCTGTCATTTTATTGCTTCTGATCAAAATCTAAGTGGTTCCGTCAACTAAAGGGTAATTTTTATGCTTAGGTCGATAAGCAGTAGAGGCTCTGGGGTACACTAGCTCATTCCCTAGCATGCCTGCCTATTAACTCCTGGGTGCCCTCCAGGCCTGGACAAGGCCAGCAGGCACCGTGCGCATTGAAACTTTCCAAACCTAGGGAGCTAGTGCTTAGGTGTCAGTGACTTTGAACGGAATGAGTGAAATGCTATGGTCCATTAAGGGTTATGGGTGGTGAGGCCCAGAGGTAGGTGGGGGCAGCTGCCAACCCCGTTGGTCAGGCGTCTTATATGTCCATTTCCCACAGATTGGAAAAGAAGATTCATAGACAGCACTCCAAATGCCAGTGAAAGGGAAAAGGGAGGAGGGGCAGTTAGTCACTGCGGTGGGGTGTAAAACCTAAAAATAGTGTTCTATACTGTGTAGGGTCATGGTGAATCTATTTTGCTTCTAGGGCCTGCTTTTGTTTCTAGGACACATAGCCACAACGGAGCTTTCCAAGTCTGCTCGTTCAGTCTGTCTGTTCAGAGGCTGTTCTGTCACCCTCCAGTGCCATTGACATAACTTCAGAATGCAAAGACAGTGCAGTCAGGAGGAAAGGACGTTCTAGTGGGACATCAGGAGTCCTAGATTCTGACCCTGGCTCTGTGCTAGCGGACAGTGGAACCCTGGATGAGGGGACTTTGTTTACCTGACCTTTCCGTTTCTCACTGGATATTGATGGTTTCTGTGATCCCTTCTGGCTGTAAAGTCATGATTTTGTTGTAAAGTCATGATGTTTGTAGCTTTATAGTGTCTTTTTAATTTTCATGTCCTATGTTCAAAACCACATTTTCTGCTCCTTTAGTGCACCGTTCTATTTCTCCCCAGCCTATAGTGCTGGTCTTTATGTCCAATAGTAATTTGTTAAACTAGTGAATGACTCCACATAGGAGGAGATAATGAATGAGTCCCCACTGTTCACATGTCCCTGTGCCATCATGTCTTGGGCTCTCTGTGTTGTAGTGTGGGTTGCTAGGAGAATTGTGATAACTGCTATGAAGCATTTGAATGATGTGGGCACACAAATTAGTTTCCAACTACTGCCGTTGCCATGATTATGTAGCTCACTTTCTATGACAATGGAATACTGTGTATGTGGTTTTATAACAACTTCTTATCAATAATATTTTTCTATGTCACTAATACTCTCTTATGTAATTTTCATGGCTGTGTGCTATTCTGTTGTAGAGTTTACGGTAGTTGATTTCACCAATCCGTTACTATAAATTCATTCAAGTTTTTCCATATTATAAAGAACATACCTAAATAACTTACTTTAAAAAGAAAATGTATGGCTTTTGTAACAGAATACATGTTATCTGTAAGGAATACTCATTCCCATGACACTACAGACCTCTCCTACTTAATTTAGAACAGAAGTGTGTAGAAGAAGTGGACAGAGATGACGAAGGCCACTCCAGCCTGGATCCCACATGCAGAGAGGCTGTGATTACTGTTACATTCACAGTGCATGAGAGAAGAGCAGTTTTCTCAAATCCAAAGCATTGTCTCGTCCCTGTCTTGATCAGGACTAGGAGAAAATGCATGGCCAGATCATATGGGAAGAGGATCCGGTTGGAGATTTGAGCCCTGAGCTTGAAGCTCCCCTTTGCTGTCTGGCCCCAGATGAAGAGTTCATCTTCTGTTTTTCTATGAATGAAAATATTATTACCACCGAAAATGCCTGCCCTTTTGTTGTAGGCTTAGAAGATGCAATCATGAAAAGTTTTGAGCATAAAAATCAAAACAGGTATAAGACTAATTTGAAGCGTTAAAGTCAGTGTTGTAGAGAAGTGAGTTGTAGAGAAAGAACATGGGCTTGCTAGTTCTTGTTTGCTCGTGATCTCTGCAACTGTGACCTGGAATGTCTCTAGGGTTAACAGTGGTTTTTGAGAAAGTTCTCACCTTATACACCACTGCAATTAAGAGGGAGCAATAGCAGTCATTCAACCCTTTACTGTTTGCATGCTTTTTTTATTCCTAATCCTTGCCAGATGTAGATTGGCAGTGAGCCCAGAGACTGAGCACTTTTTGAGAGAGGTAGTTTTGTTCTTTTCTCCCTTCTAGACAAAGAATTCTTGAAGGAAAAGGAGAAGTTAGAAATGGAGTTAGCAGCAGTGCGGACTGCAAGTGAGGACCATCGGAGACACATTGAGATCCTGGACCAGGCTTTGAGCAACGCCCAGGCCAGAGTCATCAAGCTGGAAGAGGAGGTGAGACCAGGCTTAGGGGCTGGGGCTGGAAAGGGAGGCAGAGCACAGAGGGCCTGCACTTCCTTTTCCTAACTCAGCTACTTTACACAGAACCAGTTATAAGGACCTGACCCTGGGGGGAGGTGGGTGTTGGAAACCTGCCAAATAAAAATGACTAAAAGCAGAATTTATCCACCCGAGAGCCAGGCAAAGTATGAATGGCCAACGTAAATGCCATCACAAAGAGCTCACAGCCTGAGGGCCCAGCCTAAAGCCTGTTGGACTGGAAATAAATGGAACGACTGGAAACCACTGGTTCCTGTACAGCAGAGAGACAAACAGTTTTTAAAAATAGCTCAATTGCTGTGTCTTTGGGCTTCCAGCTGCAGAGAAGTTAAAAGTTGTCTAACGAGGTGTGGTAGGAATGGCATTCAGCAAATCTGTCTCCAGTTTGCAGAAGTTGGCTTAGCTGTGCAGTACCCTATGTCCCCAATCCAGGGATCTTTGATGCCATTGAAGCATTGTGGATTTGGTAATTTCTGATGAAGTCAACCTCTTAACTTTGGTGAGGTGAACTTTCTCTTTAAAGTGGAGCGAGGCATCAAAACAACCATTTCTGGGATCCACCCTAGGGGATCTGGGCTGTAGAGGCTGAGGCCAGAGTAGGAGATGTGTAGCCCCGCACACCAGAGTCTGTGCCTGCACCTTCAGTGCACTGTGGTGGTGGCGCCTCTGTGTTACAGGGGCTGGATGACAGCAGGATCCACAGTGGGGAGTAGATGCTTAGTCTTGAGGTTTAATTGAGATAGTCTACATCAATTTGTAGCCTTGTGCTTGGAACACAGAAAACGGTAATGTTATTAATCCTACTGTTGTTACTAATTCTACTTACTATTTTTCCAGCAACAGCTGGGGGAAAAAGTTACTACTTCAAATAGCATCTCCTGATGAAAGGATTACAGATAGTGCAACAAACTTCAACAGCAAGGATGACACTGCTACCGAGGAAAATTTTTATGTAAACAAGCTCCTTGTCCATTTGAAGCTTTTGAAATCCTGCAAGTTCTATGTAGAAACTATGATTTTTAACAAAGCAGGAGGATCCCAGGTAGCAGCCCAGAGTATCTTCCTTGTCGTCACAGACATTGACCTTAACCTCTTGAGGACAGGAGGTCTGCTTTGAGGAAGAATGCCTGTACTTCTTATTTTGTCATTCCTGAACTCCATGTGTGGAGTGAAGGGAGACTAATTTTAAAAAAAGTTTTAGGAGTCCCTTGATGATAGGTTCTACAAATTCACCATTATGGTCTTTTCTTGTCATTGTTTTTAGGTAACATCTTTGTTTGATTGAATGAGACCTCTTCAAAATGACTCATGTGTCTGGCTTCCCATCTCACTCCTTGCTTTTAGTGGTTTCTTCCAAAGAGTCTTAATTCAGTCCAGATGACTGATACCCAGAGCTTACCATAGTTTATCATGCAGGTGAAGAGTGCACAGGAGTGCCAGGCTGCTGGAGTAGGGTATGTGAGCTCCATGACATACCAGCTGTGTGACCTTCAGCGTGTCACTTAGCTTCTTTGTCCTCAGCTTGCTCCTCTCCTAAATGGGGATAATAAAAGACTTTACCTCTTACTGTCACTGGGAGAATTAAATGAGACAGTGCATGTAAAGCGTAAGGCTAGTGTTGTACTGCTCAGAGAATGTTGGCTGATATAACCACTGTTACTAATCATCCTCGCCGTGATATGCTCCATGCTAGACTTAAGGTTTATATAAAGGCAAAGGAGACAGAACCATGCCTTTTAGGATCTTGACGTAACTTAGGGATGGTGTTCATTCATTTACTTATTAAACAAACACATATTAGGTACCCAGGGACTGTTCTAGGCCTTGGTCACACACTGTTCACTCTGCCTAGCAGGGACCAAAGTAGACAAATCTGGGAGTGCTTGTAATCTGGGGGCTTTGTATTCAGAAAACTGTATGCAGTAGAAGATGTGGTAAGTGGTGCATGAATGAAAACACGCAAACTATTTGACCCAATGAGGCTTCTGAGAATTGCAGAACTTGCACTTAGTAGGTTCTCAATAGTCTACTAAATTGAATAGTCAAAAGCACAGTGAGTGAAAAGACCATGTAACAAGTCACCCTCAAAACAGATGTATAAATACCTGTTAAGTTGATGTCCATTGCTTGAAAGCTTGGAGCATCTCCATTTTATTCCAGTGGCTTTGCATAAGAAAAGAAAGAGGCCCAGCTCATGGCAGTGCTTCTTGCTAAGTCAGAAATCTCACCTAGCATCAAGCAGCTAGGCTACTAGCATCATGCAGCTTGCCAGTGTAATCAGGACTTGAGTTCAGGACTGAATCATCTGCAAGGCATCTGCACACCCAGCACAGAATAACAGGAAATAGCATCTGATGTCTTCTCACCCAGGACCAGGTCTAGTAAATGTCTCACCCTGATTTTTGGCACCAACCCATTCCCAGAATGATAGAAATGTGTCTGCATCTATAAACGTGGGCCAGACTTCCAATTAGGAGAAAACAGTATGGATAAGAGTTTTAAGTAATGGATCATGATTTTAAATCCATTAAATCATTTTAAGGTTAATTTCCATTTCCTGAGGTCATTTTGTTGAGTATTCATTGTGCCTTTCCTGTCTCTTCAGGGCTGCCAACTATTCAAGGTCTCTGAAATCTTTAGACCATAAATATTTATAATAAATTTTTATACATGAATACATGGGTATACATGCATATATACATATATATACACACACATATAACTTCTTTGTAGCAAAATATATTTATTAAAGAAAAGTTAAAATTCTTCACTCTTTATACAGAATATTCTTTACATGGCAATTACTATTTAGCCTTATAGATAAACATAGTTAATCCTTTAAGGATTTATTCCCAGTGTTTTTATTCATGGACCAATGTATAGAAAGACAAAAGTAGTTGTGATAATGTATGTAATTTTTTATTTGAGTTTTTTCACTTAACATTATAGAATAAGTATTTCTTCACGGTATTAGAAGCTCTTCATTAACCTCACTTTCAGTGCCTGCAAATGCTGTAATTATTAAGGAGTAACCAAGTGTTAAGCTCAAAACTGTACAAATTACCAAAAGCAGGTGCCCCAGCAAGGTCTTCCATTCCAAACATCCTAGCCATAGCTGATGGCCTTTGTGTAAAAACTTTTTGTCAGAGCACACCTGAGGGGACAGGAGAAGGGAGGTTCCCACACCTGCACTTCACATAGGATTTCCGGGAAGTCTGACTCCCACCTCCATTCCAGCATTGACAATCACGGGGCTCAACTCTGTGCTTTTTCACTCTTCTGCACTCAGCTACGAGAGAAGCAAGCATATGTGGAGAAAGTGGAGAAGCTGCAGCAGGCCCTGACACAGCTGCAGTCCGCGTGTGAGAAGCGAGAGCAGATGGAGCGCAGGCTGCGGACCTGGCTGGAGAGAGAGCTGGATGCGCTGAGGACCCAGCAGGTGAATTAAATTCATTCACCAAACATGTAGTGCCCTCAGGAGCCAGCCACTGCTCCCTGCGCCGAGGGCTCAGAACTCCCTGTCCTGAAACCCAGCCGCCATCAGGGACGTTGGGAGGTCTACTCACCGTGGAGAAATAAACTTCCTCACTGAGAGAGAAATCACCACCTTGGGGCTGTGAGAGAGGAGGCAGCTTCACATGTGAGGTGGATTTTGAAGGGTGACTTCGTTGGACATTAAGGGCCCAGAACATAGAGAATGTGTAAAGGAGAGGGTCGTAAAGTGACAGGGCAAGTCCAGGGCAGCTGGCTGCTGTGGGATCTGCCCACTGACGTGGCTGCTGAGGGGGCAGTGGTCCGTTTGTGGAAGGCATTTGGTCAAGTGGAGAGAATGGGCTTCCTCCTACAATCAAAAGATGAAACTACAGCCAACACCTTGCAGGGCAGATGGTGAAGTCAGGGAGACCTGCCTGAAGACTCTTAGTGTGGTCTAGGTTGTGGTGACAGTGGGAGCCCATGGAGGAGCAAAAGGCAAGAGCTAGTACAAGGTGAAATAACAGGACATTGTAATGGCTGAGTTCTCAGAGGTAATTGAGGGAAGGAGTTCAGGGCCACCCTGGGAAGTAATATTGGCTATGTGCTGCAATTCCTTCTGCTTCCTTCTGGTAACAGCTGCTAATGTCACTCAGCTATGAGTAAGCATGAGGTAGAATGCTTCACCCAGGGCCTGTGTGCACCTAAGCAAAGAGAAAAGTCTGGCAGGAAAGCTCCACTCCAGGCTGGCCAGGGCCTCCCGGCTGCTGATGAACCTGGGCTTCTCCATCATCTGCCAGGATGGTAGGCATAGTCCTTTAAATAGCGATAAAGGGTGTGCTTTCATTAGGGCTACCAGGGAACTGTGAGGCAGGCTCCATGGGATTATCTACTGGATAGGTCCTGGTAGTTGTGGTTGAAACACTTGAAAGCACGTACTCAGGTCAGCTCAGTCCCTCCTGCGTGTTAGGCCCACGCAGTTTCCTCTGGGTGCGTGCCCTTGGCTGACAAAGCAAGTATTACCAAGATTGCCCCAAGAATGAAGAAACCCACTCTGGCCTCCAGCACCTTGGCTCAGTCAATGGCTTGTGAGGAAGGGTGGGTCCTTTTCCTGTCTTCTGATATTACAAACTTTGCCACATACCCTGGCATCAAATGAAACCTTCCACTGTTCTGTTACTCAGCTATTGAGATCGGGACCTTTCCAACATGAGAACAGGGCTACTCTGGTCCCAAGCGTGGTAGAGTCTGACACGTCTCTGGCTGGCGTAATACGCACATCTCCATTTGTAGAGCCAAGAAGAAGAATGTTCTCTTCCAATTAATGTGTTATCTGCACCCTACAGTTAGAATACTTATACTTGGCTTTTCTATTTTGGGTGCTGTGAAACCAGACTCAACTCTCTTATCTTTGTCATTTATCAAGAAGAAATGAGACTCCGGAGTTATGTGAAAAATACCCTATTTGCCACAGAGGACAGCTCACTGTGTGTGCATTCAGACCTGTGTGCGCTCACCCATATCCATCCTCAGGACAGCAACAGCAGCCCTCGTGCATGTGCAAGGCTGAGCTAGACCAAGCACACTGGCGAAGGCAGTGGTGCCAGAATCGGGGTTCCCCAGGGGGATTGCCCTGCTTGTCCTTCGGGTTCGTGTTCAGGAACTGGTAGCAGATCCCCAGCTGTGTGTGGCTGACAGGAGACCAGAGAGGGGAAGACAGTCTTTAAGATGCTCAGCATCACTCCAGAAATAATACAGTTTGGATTTTTTATGAGACTACATGTGAATATGTCTCCTGCGACGTGAAATACATTCAGAGTTTCATGTTGCTGTTATGTACCTATTAAAAAAGTAGGTATTTTTAGTTTTTCCTTTAATACTTTATTTCTAATGTTACCAGTAAGTATATATTTTTTCTAATAACAGGAAAAGGTAAAAATGCTATTACAAAAATGCATACATACAATTTCTCAAAATCATGAAGTTCATAGAATTATGAATTTTTCACCAGTGCCACATGGTAGATGCTGTAAAAGTCAGAGTCTACTCACACTGATGTCTGGAGCCTGTGGGTAGTATGGGAGCAGCCCCGTCAGGGCCCCCAGGGATGACTGGCGCCCACTCTAGAACACAGTCATTTAAGAAACTCTGCTTTTCCATGAAAGGCTGCCCCAGAGGCCTCTCTGATTTTCCATTCACACTTGAATAGCATGCATGTGCCTGCCCCTTTTTGGCACAAACATGGGCAACCTCGGGAGACCTTCCACAGCCCATGCCACACTCTGCTCCTTTACCCCTGTGATAATGAGGCATTTATCTGACCCTTTTAGGAATCACACTGAGGTCACACTGTGACAAAGCCCCAAGTCGTTTCCATGCTCTGCAGATCAGTAAGACCAGCCACCCTGGCTCACCACCTCCCACAAGATGTAATTCTGAAGACTCACAAGAGTATCTTAGGACACTTGTTGGACCAGCACCCCATGCAAGTGCAGTGCCCTTAGCCTGATGTCAGGACACAACTGAGTCTCTCCCCTGGGTCTCCTTAAGAGCACGGAACCCCCAGCGAGCTCCAGTGAGGCTTCTGTGAGGTACTCTGGACCCTTCCAGAAGGGTGGAACACTGGAGATGAGCAGAGGGCCATAGAATCCTGTATGATTTGACTGGCCTTGAACTCAGTAGCCTAGTCTGGCCTCAAACTGGCAATAGTCCTCCTGCCTCAGCCTCCTGAGTGCTGGGATTACAAGTGTACATCACTGTGCTCAGCACACATCTTATACTTGTACCTACAGTCAAGGAACTCTGCACAAAGTCCTTGTGACAACACCTGGCACTTACCAGTTGGTTAAGAAGGAATAACTCGCACTGCTGTTCTGATGAATGTCAGTCATTACCTTCAGAGTCATTTGAAGACCCAGGGTATCCTTGGTACCATCTCCCAAATTCTTCACTTATCTCACTTTTCCAGTGGAAGAAAAAAGGGTGACAGAGGCACGGCTGATAGAAGGAGAGAAAGATAGATCAAGACAATAGGATTGGCAGGAAGGAAGCTCTCACTTGACAGTCCTTATAATAATACGTCATCTTTCCTCTATCATGGGAGATGATGTAGTATTTCAGAATCATTAGAAACTGGGAGAGATGTGAGAAACAAATGAGTAGGAGAGAGGGGAATTTGCATTTTTAAGAAGTCACAGTTTTACCTTTTTTTCTTACACAGATCTCAAAGTAATTTTATAAAGTCTTTTCTTTCACGGTAGTCCTATGAGGTCCCGTGAGAGGAAGTGGGAATGTTACAGAAGGCACAGGGGCCAGGCCAGGGTCATGTAGCTCATTAGGACATTCTTTGATGTGCACATGGAAGGCAAAGATCATCTGTCTTGGTCACTGTTGTACCCCCAGCATGTGGTACATGCTTGGTAAATACTTACCGACTAAATGGACATCAGAAGGTGTCCTGCCAGGGCCTTGGTTCGATTTTCTGACTAGCACAGTTACCCATTAGATCCTGGTTCTTTGCATGGTTCAATGCTGAAATTCATGCATTTATTAAGCGACTGTTAATAT
>RJWT010012883.1:0-22115 GCA_004365215.1 Cuniculus paca | reverse complement strand
GCACAATTTGTAATAGCCAAATCTTGAAAACAACCCAAATGCCCATCAATTGAGGAATGGATAAAAAAGACTTGGTACTTTTATACGATAGAGTACTATTCAGCTATAAAGAATGATCACATGGAGGCTTTTATAGGTAAATGGATGCAACTTGAGACCATACTCATAAGTGAAATAAACCAAACTCACATGTGTAAACACCGCATTGTCTCCCTAGTGTAAGAAACTGAAAGACTCAATAAGATACAAAATTCCTGATAAATATGGGGGAAATGTTCTGAAGTCCAATGGTGCTTTTATTCTTTGATTTGATTGGTTTAAGTCTGTTTTCTACTATTTGATTGCAATATGTGAGAAGATAGGAACAGCTCTTTTGAAGAAAATGGGACATTAAGGTAGCCATTGTTGGTTTCTTGTCTGATTTGAAGTCCTGTAATGCTTTCACTCTTCTGTTTTATCTGGTTTTATATTATTTTGTTTTGTTTGAGTTTATTGTCTGTAAATGTATGAACAACCATTTTGAAAAAGGCAAGAGACACTAGGGTAGCCATTGTTAATCTCCTGTTGTTATGTTTTGAATACCTGTATTGCTTGCAGTGTTGTTTGACTCTATTCTGTTTTGTTTTGCTTTGTTTTTTTGTTTGTTTGTTTGTTCTATTCTCTTTAAAATAAATAATAATTTAAAAAAAGGAATGGATTACTAGAGGCTGGGAAGAAAGAAAAATGTGCAGTTCCTAATCAACTGACACAGTTTCAGTTTCAGTCAAACAAAATGAACAAGCTCCAGAGATCATTTATACTACACTGTACTGATTCTCAATAAAAATGCAATATGCATTTAAAAATTTGTGAGGAAAGTGCAGATGTTAAGCATTTTTAGTACAACTCAAACAAAACGTAAAAAGACAAAAAAAAATCTGGTTTTTTAAACTCTCAGATGCTAACAAATGGTTTTAAAAAAATTGTAGTCTCACTGTAGCACCACCAAAACCAAAAAAAAAAAAAGTAGTATCATGTACATTTATCTTTTGAACTAATATTAAGAATGGGTTGTATGCTCAAGCGATGGTAAGAGGTGGTGCCTTTAAAGTTCAGGGAGAAGCAAGGTGAAGTCAGACTGAGTTTTAAAATATTTACAAATAAATCTACCTAGTGGATACTAGGTGTGATAATACTGACATTTGCTAAAATCCTTTCTAGTTCTAGAAGCCCTAGAATGACTATGGTGTTTCATAATGTAGACTTTCCTTCATTTTCTACCCATATGAAACCAACACTTAAAATAATTGTGTTTATAAGAAAGCGTTATTTTTTCTGGATACATAACTGATTGGTTTGCAAAGACCTATTTCAGTATTTTATGTATGAAGCCGCAGTTTTAAACAATCAAGGCCTTAAGTGTCTTGGTTTTAGAACCACAAGAACAAATTCTACTTTGTTATTTGTTGTTTGTCTTGATTTTCTTAATAAGCACTACAGTTTGGTAAACAAAGGTCTTGTTCTGTAGTTTGTTGCATATTGCTATTGCCTAGTAATGAACCTATGTCTCTTATGAATACTCCTGATACATTCAGAGACCGCCTATCACTCTAGCAAATGTCCAACATTATTTCACTTCTCCCGGTAGCTGAGCCTGGCAATGCTTGGTCATTTCAGGCTGTTTTTCTCTGTCTCCACATGGTCTCTAGGACAAGAAATTGAATAGTAGAGTTTTCTCTGGTCATTTCTATCTCCTCCCTGACCCCAGGACCACTGGGCAATTATTTTACTGGCACTTCCATATAGACCATTATCACTGGTAAAAAATCTCTTCCATCTCCAGTAAAGAACACCAGCTGTGATTGCTGTGTAGGCAAATCTTTCTTTGTGAGCCCAGACTGAATTTATGAATTGAGAATAGGTAGTTCTGAGTATTGGTTTCATTTTGTTTCCTTGGTTTAGCACCACAAGGTTGAGGATAAAACTAAGAATAGCAAAGGAGAAAATTAGCGGGTAGCTTAACAAAAGCACCCTAAAAGTGGAAATCTTATGAAATTATTTTTGCAGATTTTATGTGAGGTATAAAAGCATACCATGTCACTACTTTTAGTGCATTATCACGTCACTTGCACAAGAGCTTGGTTTCAAATGGTGTGTCTATCATGAACAAGAATTCTCATGTATTTAGAAGCTATTTCTTTGTAAAACAGCAATAACCACAACTATATATATATATATATATATATATATATATATATATATATATGTTTGCCAGTGACTGGTGGCATTTCTAAATTGCCAAAAATGTTAATTCACATGACTGTTGATTATTATTTTTGCTGTACTAGAGGCAAATTATTTCCTTACAATTCTAGAAAAGATCGTTTCTGTATTTGGCTCACCTTGTGAGTCACACCAATGCGCTAAAATGACTTGGGCTAGGGCTGTTAAACTTTCATACACATGAACAAACACCCTGGTATTGTCAGGTACTACCTGAATTTCCAGCTTGTTAGGTTTTCCTTGTTGTGTTTTTGTGGGGACAACAACTAATATTTATCAGAAGTAAAATCACACTAATAGGAAGTTTCATACTTAATGTTCTTGAAAAGTCTACAAATAAAAATACTCTGACAGACAATAAAACTTTTAAATGATGTAAGTCTTAGTCTTTGTTTTCAAAAATCCAGGAGTTAGCTGACAGACTAAGTCATAATCAGAATTTACCATTATAAGCCCTGCATGGACACACTGCTGTAATCTCTGGAAGGCTGCAGCAGGAGGGCTGTACGCTGAAGCACAGCCTTGGCTACTGAGCAACTTAGGAAGAATCTGTCTCAAAAAAAAAAAATTTAAAAGGGTTGAGGACATAGCTCAGTGCAAAGATCTTGGGTTCTATCTCAGTACCTGAAAAAAATAAAAGCACAACAATAACAGCACACAAAAACCTACCATTTGTATTCTTGGATAAATCACCACATTTGTCAGGCTCAGTGTTCTTATTTAAAAACCAAACAGGTTCAACTCACAGAAGTTCCTAGAAAGTTGCTCTTCCAGTTTCACATTCCTATCACACGTACTACAATCTTGACATTTTCTCAGGTTCCAGTCTCAACAGAGAAGATTTCATAAACACGCTGCCCAAGACATTTGTAATTCCCTCATTTGTCTCTTAGAGGGACTCGATTCTATTCAGGTTTTCTTACCAGGGGAGCCACTGCCTGGCAAATAGGGAACAAAATAATCTGTCCTGAGGAAAGGTCACTGTTACACGTCCAGATTAATGAACCTTCGTTTCTTCAAATCAGCCAGGATTATCATGATTATCTCTGTTGTGAACATGTGCTACCAGATTGAAGAAGTGATTTGCTAATACTGGTGAAAAATAGAGACTTTTGTCAGTTTTTATTGCTGCATTATGTTTTCACAATATATGCTGAAAATAAGGTATATCCCCCCAGTAGGGGATGACTTATTAAATTTAACTCTGTCTACTATGAACAGCTAAACAGAACAAGGGTAACAGATAATGAAAGTATATTGTTAAATGGAAAAAGGTTAGCTATTGAACAATATGGTACTATATGATTACATTTATGTAAAAATAAAATTATATATATATATACATTACTCATAAAATTACATATTAAATACATAAAATTGCAAAGAAAAATAAATAACTGGAGCAGAGGGTTAGCACACACTCCCAGTTGGTATTATTTTAGGCTTTGTAGCTCATATAATCTCTGTTGCAGCTACACAACTCAGTTGGTATTAGTGTGAAGGCAGCCAGAGGCAATATATGAACAAATGAGTGTGGCTGTGTTTTAATAAAACTTTATTCACAAAGACAGATTGGGAGCTAGATTGACCATTGGGTCATAGTGTTCTAGCCCCTTATCTAGAATAATATATCCTAGCCTAATGAAAGGGTAACCTATGGGGAGGAATCAGAACTGATGAGAAATAGTCACAGGAAATTTTCTTGTATCCTTAGGCTTGCATTCATCAACTACATCGGTAATTAAAATCATATTTTTATTAACATTTTATTTTATTCATGCATATTAGTAATACAGAATAATGGGTTTTGTTTTGGCATATTGGTGCATGCATATAACATACTTTGCTTTCACCTTCTCATTTACCCTCTTCCCCTTCGACCACTTTCCTCTTACACTCTTACTCATCACTAATGGCCTGCTTTCTACTTTCTTGTCATCTCTCCTATTTTATTTTTTAAAATTCTCATATAATAGAAAACACGTGATGTTTAACTTTCTAAATCTGGCTTATCTCACCTAACATGATGGTCTTTAGTTCCATCCATTTTCCTGCAAATGATATGATTTTCCTCTTTATGCCTGAATAATAGTCTGTCAGTCTACTCAGGGGCCCAAGGGAGATATTCACGGGTGGCATCCCAACGTTAAAGAATGCGTGTGTGCAAGACATCAGCAATAACAGCAGGCAGCACAGAGTAGAGCAGAGAGCCAGAGCAAGAGCCACCTGCATTTTTATTGTATAATTCTTATACAGGTTGTTACTCATATTTACATTCTTACACAGTGCTGTAACCAGTGCATGGGTGTTGACCTGTGCTAAGTCATGGTTACATAACTGCATCCCACCGTGCATCTGTGCTAAACAAGTGGGGTTACGTCTTCAGGTGTCCTCAGACACCCCTGAGCTTTGAAGCAGTCTGAGTGGTTCCCCATATAGTCCATTGCACATGTATACCCCATTTTCTTTATCCATTCATCTGTTGATGGGCATCTAGGCTGTTTCCACATTTATAGCTGTTCTAAAGGGTGTTGTAATAAATATAGGTACGTTGATATCATTTTAACATGCTGTCTTTGATTCTCTGTGAAAATATATTGAGGAATAGTGTAGCTGGATCATATGGTAGCTCTCTTTTTAGCTTTTTGAGGAGCTTCCAAACTGATTTTCATAGTGGTTTTTCTAATTTACATTTCCACCAACGATGTAGAAAGTTTCCTTAAAAACATATCTTAAAAGTAACTAAAATCATATAAATTAAAAGAACAATTAAAAATCCGTCTCACTTGCCATTTAAAGTAGCAATACTCTGATTTGACACACTTTTCTAAGATCTTCCTAATAGGTTCCTCTAGAGCAACCTTGCCAGAAAAATGCCAGACCTTTGTTTTCCCATTAAGCCCCCTGAGCATGTTAAAATATTGCAGTCCAGAGCCTTCAGAGTTAACGGACAGAGAACACTGGGGCAGAATCCCACTCCAAAAAGCTCACAGAGCAACCAACCCCTTCAGTGAATGAGGACAAGCTTCCCTGTGTTATGTTTCCTTTGTAAATATTTTTGTTACATCAAAAACACATTGCAGGGTAGTGAAGACTTCAGGGAGATCCTACAAAAACATGCTGCATAACTCTGATATTGAAAGGCAGCCTAGTTTTAATTAACTGCCAGGATTCGGCCACATCCTCAAGGCCCAGGTAGCCAATAACAATCTTGTAATTTCTAAATGTGAACGCCACTCAGGTGGAGACCAAATAGTGAGGTTTCAGCTTACCTCTCACAATGTAAACATGAAGTCTCAGATATCCATAGCAACCAGACCTCCCTCCATCTTAGACACCTTCTTCAAAAAAGGAGGAAAAAGCATTTCTGTGGTGGGTGGCATGTAGACAGTTGCTCATTAAAATGATAACATCGAAAAATAAATATCCAGACCTTTTCATCATTTATTGACAAACGTTTTACAAGACTGCTGGTAAAATCCTTTAAAAACCTTTTCAGACATGCTGGAAATTAAGACACCAGCAGCAAGTCTGATTGACAAGTAATTACAATGACTGCCTCCACGATCATTAGTAAAACACATTTACCTATAGATTTGTATGTGAATATTTAATAGCAAAACAATATCTAAAAACACTAACATGTCCAAAACATCTCTATCAGATTTTTATCAATTTAGCAGCCAGCCAGGCTGGAGAGGAATAAAGAACTCATAGGCTGGGAAACCAGGCTGGCCTGTTCTGACCAGGCATCCGCTGTGGCTTTGGTTGCCCCCAGTCCCTCCCCTTTGCAAAGGTGAGAAACCAAGTCTGCCTTGCTGGTGTACATGAATCCAACCTTCGTCGCTGTCACCTTTTCCCTAGGAACTATTTCACAAGAGCCAGTTATTAGTATTCAATCTAGTCCACAAGACAGTTATTCCTCATGTCCACCAGGGTAGAACGGCTAATAATGGTCTATTGCACAGTGGAATATTCTCTTGTCCTAAAAGTGAATGAACTATGACCACACACGGGAGCATAAATGAATGTAAAATATTATGTTAAATGAAAAATCCTAACCATGAAAGAGTATGCATAACACAGTTACATTTCTAGAAAGTTTAGTAACAGGCAAAAGTAATCTGTGAGGTTAGAAGGAAGGCGGTGACTACCCCTGGGGGTAGCAAGGAGTAAAAGTGGACCAAAAGTTCATAGATTCCCCCAATAATTTGAATTCTTGATCTAAAGTCTGGTTGCATGGATGTGTTCACTCTGGAAAAATATCCAATTGTATATTCTTCATTTGAGTCCTGTTCTATAGGTTTATTATATTTTCTGAAAATTTACAAATAACAGCAAAGAGCCCCTAATACAAGTAATAGAGCAGCATACCTTCTGGGCTCGATGCTGGGGTGAAGCTAATTGGACAGTCTTTATCTCCTAGATATTTATAGCCCACTAGGGGAGAGGAGTTTAAAAAACAAAACTATTTTGTTTTATGTAGGAAGGATGATTCAGGCATTTTGTAGGAAGAGTTCTGGGAGTCATTTCTTCTGCTCTCACTGTGAAGGAAGTCTACACATGGTGACATGAGCCAGGTTTTCAGTCATAAATTCACAAAGTGCAAGGCAAGGAGAAGGACTTTCTAATCTGGGCCAGGAGGTTAGGGTACAGAAGGACAGAATGAAAACTGTGCTCATAGCAGTGGGCCTGGATGATTAAAAAGTGCATATCAGTCTGCTGCAGCATAACCCGTTATTTGGCAGACTGAGGCAGGAGATCACATCTCCACAGCTAGCCTGAGCAGCTTACTGAGACCTGTCTCAAAATAAAAAGGGCCAGGTATGTAGCCCAGTGGTACAGAGTTTGCCCAGCACATACGCATAAGGCCTCTTGTTTTCAAACAAGAATGAATGTGTCCCAACTATGTGACATCCATGAATTTGAGAAAGGAAGGAGGGATAGACTTCAGCAAAAATGGTAGAGATTAACTGGATTTCTACCAGCACAATGTCTAAAGATGTGTGTGCCGTCCTGAGGTAAGAGGCACAGCCACACTTAGCTGGGTTGGGTAAGGCAGCTCCACATCTTACTTGGCCTGGCTGTTTACTCCACAGCGGAGGGTCCGATAGCAAAGGGCTGAAACCAGACCCGGTGCGGCTAGGCGAGGCTGGGCTTCCTCCCACACCACAACATACCCTCCTGCTATTTCAGGCTCTGGTTCTATAACTCAGACGCCGCTGCCCTCCATCCCGGTTTGTGTAAAATTATGTGGTGGCTTGGTGAAGTCAACAAATAACTAGAATGAACCACACTGGGGAAATGAAAAAGCAGACAGCATCAGCTCTGGCCTTCAGGAGGTAGTAAATAAGGACAGCTCTCCTCCATTGCCTCTTATCTGGGAGTTGGTTTTAAAAAAAGCTTCTTGTTGGGGTGATGTCACTTGAGCAGTCTAGTTGCACAGAATACCTGTGTGCCTTTTACCCAGATCCTCAATGACCCTGCTCTTCTGTGCCTTTGCTCTGTCGCTTTCTCTCACTGCCTCTAACTTATCATCTCCTCAAACTCTTTGGGTGATTCTAATTACAGGGATGTTCTCTTGCATAGCCATATAATGCAGTTACTGACTTCAGTAAGTTTAATATTGATATAACATTTTAAACACACCTACCATTCACATTCATTCTATTAACCAAATAATGTCCTTCAGGCTCAACAAAAATGCCACCTCTACCATGATTCCAACCCTGACATTTTCCTTTACTTTTGTGACACTCATTTAGTGCTTGGATTTGCTTCTCTCTTGGCAGTTACTATATGTTTGCTTGTCATCGTATAAGAATTTACCTCATACCTATATACTACACTGTAAGTTTTTGTAAGGCTGGGCAAATTATGTGTTGAATATATATATATACATATATATATATATATATATATATATATATCTGCAGAGTTACTTTATAATAGTTGTTTTAACAACTTCTATGATATCATTTTAAAAATGAATTTTTCCCCTCTTATCTTTGAAAGGTTCACATATTGTAACACAACCACCTTTAAACAGAGCTATTAAGTTATAACAGTCTTTGCTCATGAGGTCAGTTTACTGACATGTTTTGATAAAAATTTCAATGTACTGTTGTATATTTTAAGCATGCAGTTTGCTCAAAATCTGGATTACAATTCTAAAACATTTGAACAAATGAGAGATGTAGTTGAACACAGTCTATATCCACAGGAGCTATGCGTGGAGCATTAAATTAAAGCTGACATAATATGGGAAAGATGACAAGCAGCTCTATAAAGAAAAAGAGTCTCAGGAGGGGGCAGGCAGAGGATGATGACTATAAAAACAGCAAAGCCAACAACAAAACTAGTGAGGGAACTGCTAACTTGAATCACAATGAAATCCCATTATGTTCTTCACTTGTGCTCTAGCCTTAGACCCAAGTTTATACACATTTTATTCATCTATCTACATATAGAGGGTTAAGGAAAACTTGAATGTTTTCAAAAGAGTTTCAGAAACTGTCTATAAAGTTGAGTCTGTACCTTCACAAACAGAAAGAATGAATCGTTTTAAAAGCAAAAGCTATAAATCCCTTAACTCCTAGGGATAACCATCATTAATAATTTCTTAGACTCATCTTAATTATTTTCATGCATATAAATAGATATTATCAGTATCAAATTGCATTCACGTACTTTTTTGTATTCCATAGATTTACAACTTGTTTCATTTTTTTTCTTTATGTAGAAATATGTCATAAGGTGTCATTTTGGATTACTAAATAGTATTTCATTTTATGGGTTCATCTTAATTTACATAACTAGTTCCCTAGTAATAGTATTTCTAGATTTTTATTTTGTCACACAATAGTACTGCAATGAACATTCTTGTAATCTAGTTAAATCTTTATTCCCTTTGAACAGGAATAACTCGTAGAAATAGAATTGCTCAGTATGGATGTTGCTTGGAAGCTTATGATGGTAAATGACTAGTAAACTGTTTTTTTGGCAATTTGTTGATGATTTTAACTTCTGTTGAAGTGACAGAGGGAGTCGCTTTGCCCATACCAGTTTCAATCCTGAGCATTATCTTTGACAATCAAATTGTACAGCATGGCTCCTGGTTTAAATTTGAATTTAAAAAATTTATCTATTAGGTTACACATTAAATAACTTTATTGAAATTTCATATTCTCCTCTTATCAGTTTATGCCATAAATATTTAAATGATAAAAAGAAAAACAACAAGGAACATAAAAGAACATCTGAAGCATTACTTCAAATCCAAAATGTAATTTCACTCCATATAATAAAGCAGGCATGAAAGAGAAACAAGGAAGGTTTGTTTCCAGTTTAAGTACAAATGTCACTGTTGAACAAAGCTCTTACTCTGCATCTATGGACGATCAGATCATTTTGTAAAGTGCTGTCAAATTTTGGCTATTTTCTATTTTCTAGGAAGCCGAATGTTAAAAATCAATAGAAACGTTACAGCCATCATGCCATCTTTAGAAGGGTTAGACAGACTCATGCCCGCAACATTCAAAGCCATTTCTGTTTAGAATCTTAGGAAGGAACCTATTCCAAACTTCCAGAATCACAGCTGGCAGGCTATAATTTAGAGTTGCATACAGGATAATGTGTATTAGTCCATTACTAAGCTGTAAGTTGACACCAACCTTTGGAATTGCTTTCTCAGAGGAAATGTTGAAGAGCCAATGCCTCAATCATTTCCAACAGGGCTAGGAAAAACATTCAGACAACCCATTAAATCCTTTCATCTCACATTTTGATGATTTTCATCAAAAGAGAGGTGGAAAGGGGGTGATTAGACACAAATCTTCACTCTGGTGAACATCCAAACGTGTATTTTTAAGCTCACGACATTGATAACATATTGGCAAGTTTGTCCCCACTTACGTGAACCGTCCCAGTCGTCCAGAATATCCTAATGGTAATGGACAAGTTTAGAGAGAGGGGAAGGCTTGGTGAGCAAATATTGCAGTCGGTTTTTTGACAGGAAAAAGGCATTTTTATGAATACCAACAGAAACTTTACATCGCCAAGGATTACGTTTGAGGTTTTTAGTTGCCCAAGTATATGCTGTATTGCATTTTTATTGCAAGATTAGAAGGCTGTTCTTTGGTGATGTGCAGAAGTCTGTGGGGATTACACTGGTTTGGCGACTGCCACTTTGTAGTTAACAGAGTGACATCATGGGAGAGCCCACTGTAGGAGAGGACCTACGCTTCATCCCCTCTCATGCAGTCTAAGGTGCATGTGCTGCAAGTCTGGAGCAGCTGATAATTCGAGTTAGGCAGCTGAAGCACTATACCCTGATGATTTTATACGCTTCGGATAAATACACTTGATTTAAATCTACACTTCCTGTCCAAGTTACCCGAAGTTTAATAAACTCTCAATTTTTCTAACATGTGGCTTAGTAGGTCTCCTCATTCCGTTCTCATCAGATGCAGAAAAATGCTACATGCCATCTAGTCTGCTGCTGTCCAATGCAAATATAAATAAGAATTGTAACACACCATTATACACAATTTTTAATTTTCTAGGAGCCACATTTAAGTATTTCTGATAATGAGTTCTATTTAATAATAATGCAACATATTATAATTTCAATATATAATCAATATAAAAATATAAGGATTTTTTTTCACACCACATCTTCAAAAGCCAGCATGCATTTAACATTGATAATGCATTTCTGTTTGCACTGCCACATTTTAAGTGCTCAATAGTTTATGTGCCCAGGGGCTATTATCTTGGAGGGATCACATATCTAGATATTTAAATGTAGAAGGCTCACCTGATATTCAAAACACAGAAGATTACAACTCATGACCACTATGCTTCATAAACCCAGCAATGCCAAAAATAAGAGAAAGAAACAAAAACCAGGGAGGTGGTCTCCAAATTACCCCTTCAATGTCCATATATGCTCTCAAAGTACCCCTAAAATGCAAAATGGTGAGCTCCTCTTATCGTCCTGTGGCAAACAATATAATTATGAAGAGCTGCCCAGTGTAAAGAACATACAAAATTTTCCCCATACCTTGGCTTGATTCTTGACGGCCATTATGCCAACATTAAATTTGTACAGGTAACTGTCATGTAGGGCCTGGATTGAAAAGTGTATTAGTGGACAAAACTCTGTCATATCTTCCCCTTCATTCAAATGCCATTTGTATGATGAAGTTATACAATTTCCAAATGTGTGCATCTTGCTCAAAACAATTAAAAGATATTATGAGAGAATTGCTTCCCCATATAACATACCAACATCTTAAATGTGCACAGAACTCCTGCAAATAAGCTATAAAATGTTGCCATCCTACAAAAATGATTCTTCGAGTACAATCTTCCTTCATGTAACACAACCTACAATTTAGTATTAATAATACTTTGTAATGTGGATGGTACTTCACTGTTTACAAAGCATGGTTTACACTGTCTCATTAAGACTCACAAAAAGCCAGGAAAGACAGCAAAGGGAAAACACAAGTTCTTTGTCACTGGCTGTATTCCAACATTTTACTTCCTTCGGGCACACTGAGTATATACCAGGTCACTGTAGGGGGTCTTTCTGGCTTTTTGGTTTTTTATTTTTTTTAAATTACTATCAACAACTCCTTCAGATTGCTTGATTAACTGTGGTCATTTGGTTTTTACAATGAATAAGTCAAAGATTTTTCTCTACCCAATCCCGGACAAATAAATTTCACTAGCCAAGGCAATTTCTTCATATTGAATAAATTTTATTTAAACAAAATGGTGAACGAAAGTGTTTACTCAAAGCTGATTTACCATTTAAGTCATTTTATATTTAGTACTGTCTGGTATGAGAACAGATAAGTCCTTGAAACCCACCCTCCAACTTCAACAAGAAAAAAGCCATGAAAACAAAAATCTCCTGAAAAATTGAAACTTGGAGATCAAAAGGCTGACTTTACTATTTCAGAAAAATCTATTGGGAACATAGGGACTGGAGAGAAGTGTGAAGAGAAGAAACAACGAATGAAAGTAGAAATCTTTGAGTGAGCATACTCAAGATCAGAAAACTCAAGTCTATCTTTTGAAAAAAATAAAGATGAGCAGACTAAGAAGGCTTTTGAAGTCATGAAAAAATAAATGGCAAGGATGCCATAAAATATTTAAATATTTTTCAAACTGCGGAGTCCTCCAAATCCCTTTCCCTTAACTTCGACATGTTAAAGTCCAGCAGGAAAACTGAGGGAATGTGTGCGTGTGTGGAGTGAAAATGTACCACGCAGCAATTCTCCATCTGCTGCATCCATCCCGGCTGGCTGTCTCACTCATAAAAGTACAAGGAAGTCTGGGTGTCACAGAACAGCGCTTCTTGCGCAGTGTGGAAATGGGAAGGAATGAGAACAGGTCCTGAGCTTCATGTGTGGTTTTCATGTCCTCCTATTGTAAGCGCCACACATGGAGTACAGTAAGAACAGCAAACAGAGCAAAACAGGTTTTGGTTTCCTTAGTTCAACAGCTCAGTATATTTGGAAGTCACCTCCTGCCAAAGCAAGCTAACCAATCGGTCCTGCTCCAAAGAGTTCTGCCTTCTATGTCCTACCGAAATACAAAGGTTATTCACTTTGGAGTAATGTCTGAAGCACATTTTAAAACTTACTGCAGCATGTTTAAGGAGGGTTCTGAATGACAGAAGCCACCTTTCAACCTACTGATATTAAAGAAGAGACAAAATATCCTTATAAAAATTTTGATTTGCTATTTGATTTGAATGAAGATTAAAAATATAACATAGCAGATGCTTAATTTTATGTCATTGATATTCCAGTTTCATATATTTAATTGCTGCTATGAAAAATTCTTTGATTGCACTTGATGAAATTAAGTTTTGCCTTTTTAATGATTAAACATTGGAAAATTCAAGTGTGTTCTAGTTGAGAATCTAAATTATTGTGTGTGTTCAATAGATGAAGTAGGATCTACTGGGACATTATTGTATTTCAAAGCTTGATACAATACTCAGTGATTGCACAAAGCACTTGCTCACTCTGGGTTCTTTCAAAATGACTAAAATATTTCTTCGAAGAATAAGACAGCAAGTATTTACTGAGTTAAAAGGAAACTGTAGGTTCTCATGGTTTGCAACCATATTGTGACAGGAGTCACTTTAGAAAGGAAAAGGACATATTCATCATGTGTCATTTTGTGGCAGTCTTAGGAGTCACTGGTCAGTCAACACATTGGCACATGTGGTACACATTCAACCCCTGAAGTTTCACTTTGGAAGATGACCAGGGTGTCTGCAGATAAGAGAAGACTGGAGAACTCACTGGTTCATCAAGGGCCCTGAGGTCACACAAAGATTTTTAATGATGAAGTTCAGACCATGTGTTTCTGACTGTAAACAGAACAATCTGTTCCAGACTGTAGCTGAACATTAAAATGGAAACAATGAAGAGTTAGACTTGGCCTGGACCAAATTCAAAGGAAATTATGAGTGAGAAAAAGGAGCCTCTGACTTTACCCACAGGGTTCACCCAGAAATGCTTTCTTGTCCTTTAGATGTATGGCATATTTAGGGATTTGTAAACCTTCATGGGTGCAACAGCATAATATTTATACTTATGGAATAATGAAACATCAATAACTTTGATAGGCTTATCAATATTCTTGATAAATTTTATACTTCATATGAATAGATCCAATTTTTGGTTGAAAAAGTCATGACTTCATCTCAAAAAGTATACTTCACTTTCTTTTACAAGTGCTATATTTATTATTATAAGAAAAGACAAAAGACTCCAACAGAATTGATTTTCTGAAGGTGGCTGTCATAGGAGCAGGGATTGTACACACAGAGGAAGATAGGACATTTGATTATTATTTGTAAACCACTCACTGAACATTCTGTAATCGTTAACTGAATGCTTATGACTGTTACTCAGAGCACCATTGTCCAAGAATATTCATCATAACCCTAAAGATGAGGAGCAGACTTTTCATATATGTGATCTCTTAATAAAGGCTTTCCATAAAATGGAACACTGAATCTATAAACGAAGGCAGCTGTGACATTCAACACTCCACAAATGGCATCTTCACTAAGAACACGTGTATAAAACAGCAAAACTTGGAGAACTACTTCCCTTTCATCCAACTTAAAAATCAACCAAGGTAGGAAAATCATCACATATAGGGGCAATATATGATAATAAGGATTACTTTTTAAAATAAACTTTCAATTTTACAGTAGTTTTAGTTTTGCAGCAAAGTTGCAAAGATGATGTAGTCTCCTTGTATGGCTCTCACCTAGTTTCCTCCATTCACATCTGACATGGTCAGTTGTCACAATTTATCTTGATGCACTCTTGTTGCTGTTATTCTTATCCAAGTCCACAAGTTATACAGATTTCCTTAGTTTTTGCCTAATATTGTTTTTCTGTCCCAGGATCCTATCCAGTAGACCACATCCCATTTAGTCTTGTCTTCCAAGGTGCCGGTGGACAGTGCCAGTGCCTTGTGTTCAGTGATCTAGAGAGGTTTGAGAAGCACTTTCTGGAAGGCACTGTGGACAACACTGCACCACTGGAACTCATGTGATGCTTTTCTCATGAGTACACTGAGGTATGAGTTTTGGGGAGGAAGACCTCAGAAGTGAGGGGCCATTCTCATCATATGTCCCGAGCATACGCGCTATCAACAGGATTTGTTGCTGTTGATATTGACCTTGATCTCCCAGCTAAGGAAGCCTGAACTAGGTCCTCCACTGCAGAGCGACTCATTCCTTGTTCCAGGCACGGTACCGCGAGTGTAACCCATCCCTGGGGTGCGGGAGGGATGGTCCATCTCTGTGAAGACACACAATCTACCCAAGTCATATGAAATTCTTCAGTGTGGAAGATTTGTCTATTTGTCCCCTTTATTTTTTTATTCCATAATTTATTTATTTCCTGATGGATTCATAAATATATATGTTATACTTGAACTATGCCCGAATAGTATGCTATTTATTTCATTGCTTGAAGTTTTTCAGCTTCGAACATTGGGAACTCTTTCAGTGTGTTCCTAACAGTTAGTATTCAAAAACTTACGTATTTTCTGACCATGCTTCTTATTTCACCCCAGTAATACACCAATTTTCATGCTGATTTTACGCTGTGTTCAGCATCAAAGACAAATTCTGAAATTCATCACACGCCGTCTCACGCAGAGGGTGTCAGTGGACGACTGTATGCCTGACTGCACCCAGCAACCCTCTTACCCAGAGCAGTGGGTGCTAATGTTTTCTCTCACCTTGTGACACTTTCTTCTTTTACTTTCTTTTACATACTTTTCTACGAGGTATTGCTCTGTGAAAAGAAGCTAATTTTAAAATTTTAACAAACGTGAAACTTGATTGACCCAATGGTTGTGAAATTAACCTATATTTATGAACACAGAATGGAAATTACATGGCATTTAAAACTGAAACTAATGAAACGTACCTCTAATAAGCCAACCCAGGGCCAGCTTTTTTCTCACGCTTTGAGGGAACTTCTGGGTTAGTGACATAGGTCAGTGATCAAATCCCGTGTCTAGATTTAGTTTTAGTTATTTGAGGGTAGTGTAACTTGTAGAAAACAACAGTTGGATATTTCAGTACAATTAATTGCTAATTTGCAAGGCCACAGCCTTATATAAATATAAAAGAATACATAGGAAAACTCTGAGTTTGCTATTGAGAAAAATCCAGCATGCCATAATTAAATTGTCATTCATGCTTATTTCTGGGTTGGCTGTTCCATGTAGTCGCAAGAGCTTCTTTGGTTTCCCTACCATCTTGTGGTTACAGGCAGGCGGCAGGGAAAGAGTTTCCAAAACTGTTGAGCAGTGCTTGTAAAGAAGATCTCGTGAGAGTCAAGTTCTGAAACCTTGTCTGTTAAAATGCAAACGGCATGAATTCGGGGAAAGCAAGGCTGTTCGTCCAATGAAAATATTAGTATATTCTTTAAAGAGCAAAAAAGGCAGGGGGAGATGGTGAATGGTGAGCAAAAACAGGTCTTCACAATATGGAGTTTAAAATAAGCAATAGGAAGGACAGAGGGAAATGTCAAGTCCATGTGACTTCTTCCCCCCAGGCCTCAGCAACCTTCCTTTCACCTCTCCGAAGTGAGTTCATTCCGTTTGCGAAGCAATTTCTTCGGCCTGGCTACTTTTAAGAGTGCCAACAACGAACCATGACAAAGAAGGCCGATTGCTGAAGACACACAAGCACACACGGACACCTGTGCACGCACGTGTGACACACACCCGCACGCACATACACATGCCCTCCTCCATAACTGCCCACGTGAACCAGAAGCGTTGACCTTGGTCAGGAAAGGTAGGAGCAGCTCAGCTCTTCTTCCTCAGTCAGTGGGTGATAGAAGAATTAGGAAAGAAAGGAAATAACCCAGAGGAAAACCACAGCCCCCTCAAAATCACCCCAGCGTATGGCCACTGGTGGACTTTTAAACTGAGGGGCAGACGAATTATAGAAAGGTCTGTAAGGTGTGGAGGGCCATAGGGGAAAGGCAGGTGATAAAAACGAAGGTAGCCTGATGGCCTTTTGAATTTGCCTGACAAACAGAACAGTAAGGTGGGTTTTGTTGCTGTTGTCTGTTTTCTTTCTCGCCTTCTTACTATTTAGGGGATGAAAGGAAAATGAAGGCAGAAAGGTCAAGTGATCTCCTGAAGGCCACCCAGAGAGGCTCTTGGGTCTCAGCTTCTCTTTAAAATAAAGGTTTACTTTAGATACTCAAATAGACATTTTAAAATGTTCAAATTCAAAACCTCAACCACCGGTCCCCCATGTTTACAGTTCAGGATTATACAAATTTCCCCTGGTCCTCTGAGGCCTCATCTGAGACTTGATTGATGCTCTCCTGCCGCCCCAGGCCAAGGGGCAAAATGTTTCACAGAGCACAGAGCCATTAGCTAATGGAAGACATTTTTCATTTGTGGAAGGACAGACGGCTGCAGCCAGCGAGCGACAGGGCCAGCCAAGAGTGGCACCTACCAGCTATGAAGGCTGGTGAGAGCCAAGTGCCCAGAGGGTGAGGAAAAAGCCACATGAAGCAAGGTTCAGACGCACCCAGCATTTTACCAGAGTGCTTTTGGCATGCGTGGACGTCCCCATGAAAATGAACAGCAAGTGCCACAGCTACGGTGTCTTGGATATATTCTGCTCACTACAGCATCCTAAACTCTCCTGCACATTCTTGGGTGACAGGAGGGTAGAAGAATTCTGCAGAATATAACTATATAAGAGGTAGAAGTTCCAGAATTTCTTAGCAAGAAGTGCTTCAGTATATCATTTTCTTTGGAAGGGGACTAGGGAGCATGTTGGCTAGAAACTCAACTTGAAATGGCATTCACATGGCAGTTTATAAAACATGGGGGGACTGTCGGGAGTTCATCTCAAAAAACAGAGGAACGGCAAGGGATCTCAGAATTCCCCTCGGATCACTTCTTTCATTGCAACCGTGTAGGAACACCCCAGCATGAGAAGATTTCTGAATCTACAGAAAGGAGTCTGCCTCAGGCAAAGCACCCCACACTCCCTCCCCAGCCTACTGCCCAGGAGGCCAAAGTCGCACAGATATTTTCTCCTCCTTGCACCAGGTCAGCGGATAACTGGCAAGGCCAGTTGGAAAGTGCAAGTGTAAACAGGTTTTTATTTTACCCTCCTTCTGGCCCTCCATGAATAGAACTTTCACATGAGAACCTCAAGCTGATGGAAAAATTAGATAATCACACACCATTACCCTAACATACCATACCCACCTTTGCTGTGGGTCAGCTAAGGGCTCTGCAGGTAGGTGAAGAAATATCAATGACTTTGTTTTATTGATGTGGGAGGAGGGGGATTCTGTGAGATGAGGTAGCAAAAGACATGAAGAAACGACTCTTAAGAACTCAGGGCAATTTTCTCATTCTGATTGCTTTGATTGAATTAAAATAATTTCCATGTTTTTAAAAGTGCTGGAATCAGGCTACAAGCAGTTGTCCAAAAAGTAAGCCAGTAGCGCGCTCTACTGGCTAGTTTCTGTATTATGCAGGATTTAAAATTGGGCAAAAGCAGGGTTAAAGAGATTCAAACCAAGGAAATGATGGATACTCAAAGGTTAAATGAGAAACCGTGGTTGTTTACAAATGTTAAGGTTAGTTCTCTCACATAAGGAAAGTAGATCTTCATCCAGACAATACGAAAAGAAAATTTAGAATGACCTAGATCTAATAGAATACAAATGTTTGCTGATTATTCTTTTTTTATAAATAAACATATTCAAATATTAAACAAAAATTTCCCCTTTAGTGGGAACCATACAAATAAACACAGTGATATTTCTGAATTTCACATGATTTGAGTCAGTTTTTTCCACTCTTATTGAAGCTCTGCTTACATACTCCAGTTTCAAATTTAAAGCAAAGAAAAACTCTCCCAATCAAAGGCTTTTATTGGCAATGGGAAACGAAGTCCCAAAGCCCACAGTGAAATGACTTTATATGGGAAATATTTGATTTTGAGAAATGTTTTTATACTCAAGGAAGATAATTTTTAGTTAGAAACAGTTCCATCTGTGGCCAATTCTTTTAAATAAATATTTTAAACATGAGGGTCAGTATGACTTCTAAATACTCTGTTAGGCAGTTCAGGCAGGACATATAATACTGGCTAGATACTCCCAGAAACAAGTCAAGTCTCAAAATACTGAGAATCCACAGATTCGTAAAGTACTGACAGCCAAGGCTGTACTTTCTGGCAAGCCAACTCTTCTCACGCTACTGAGCTCACTTCTTTGTTATTGTTGAGCTGCTGATTTCAGAGCAGGCTACTGGCAGTTTTAACTTCTCCACTTTGGGGCTGCCAGAGGGCAGGAAGGGGATCAGGTTAGAAGAAATATTCTAATTTGACTGAAAAGCAGACAAGGAAAATATTCTGACATGGCTAGTATGGAAATTCACACCTACAAATAGCTCTTCAGAGTGAAAAATGTAACATCCCCATTTCATTCCATTGGCAAAGAGGAATTGCATTCTATCAATTTATGCATTTTATTAGAGTGCAATTTGCCACAGAATCCTGAAGACAGTCACACTTAAAAATACATTAAATATTATGAATTTTTCTCATATCTGTTAATTCCTACAACTTTATAATTAGAAGGGAGAACAGCAGAATCATTTGGTCTCACCCCATTGTCTTAGGACATAGTTCCTCTTAGCATTCAGTGAATTATTTTAAAAATATCTTTTCTAGAGGTGTACATACGTAACACATAAATACTGTTCAATGACTTAGGTTCATACGATATAGATTAAATAGAGAAATAAAAGCTTTGAAGACAGAGCTAGGTTCAAATCCCAGCATTTCATCTCCATAGCTATGTGGTTTTGTGCCTTTCAGCCTGACCTTCTCAGAACTGCTGCATCATGAGTAAGACGGGGAAGCCTGTGGCTTATCATGTTCAAGGAATGACAGCTGTCGCTCTGTGTGCTACATGTCTGTCCTCCATAGTGCTCCATGTGACTACACAAAAACATCTCGCTTTCTCAATTAAGAAGAACTTGATTCTCAAACTCACATGTAAAGAAACTACAGTACATAAACAGAGCTCATTTATTTATGTCATTTAAGGCATGGCTGGGATTACTCATTTCAGGGGCTTAAGGATCAATGGATCATGAAGGGCATAGAGTAGAAAATAATATCTGGAAGATTTCTCCTGCACTCACAAATTTTAAAAATCTCTCAATTAAAAAGAAAACAAGTGAGTCAATTAAAAGAGAGAGAGAGAGAGAGAGAGAGAGAGAGAGAGAGAGCGAGCACAGGTGATTTAATTGGCTAAGTTTTCCTTTCAGCATGATTACCAGACTTCTGACCACTGAACAAGTCTGCTACAAGAAAGGCCACCAGAGGATGGGCCACAGCTGGACATGGCGGGCACTAACAGGACAGATGACAGACAAGAGCTCTGTGAGGAATTTGAGGAAAGCATGAGTTAATACAAATGCCAGTTCCTCAAATGCAGAATTCATTCTCAAATTGTACACCAGTGAAGCCACTAATAAATTATTAGGTATCTTCATTTTGAAATGCTTGTCCAACATTAACTAATTTGACCATATGATATTTTCAAAGGGATAATTATCATTTTCATCTCACAGATGGGGAAATATAGCAGAATGATCATCACATTTAAAAAGAACATTATTTCATATTATGACTAATATTATATTCAGTTGCCAATTTTATTGAAGGGTGAAAATATTTTGCCCATACATAAGAATGAAATGACTGACCCAATATGAGTAAGGCATGCATTCTGAATGTTCTTTTTAAAATAATTTCCTCCCTTCCTTAATCTACAACCTGCAAGAAGAATTTCAAGGAGCTTATAGAAATAACCATAATACAAAAGACTGCAATCCTGATTGAGGAAATCGATGAAGGAAAATTGTAAAACCAAGGACAGAGAGGTAGCCCCATCCCACGCAGATGCTGGAAGCGGTTCAAAGCTTCCTAGTGGTTAAAGGAAATGAACACGTATCCACGGTGGGCATAAGACGAAATGTGCTTTGAGTTGTTTTTGTAGGAGCGGCAGATCAGGTGTTCCATTCACACTTCCTGCCTAGTGTTTCCAATAAACCTGTCAACCAGAGCCTGAAGCAGTACAGACATCTTTCTTACCATCATTCCCTAAAGAATAAACAACTATTTACTTAGCATCTACATTCCATTAGATATTGCAAATAATTTAGAGATGGTATAAAGTATATGGGAGGACTGCACAGAGTATGTCCAAATACTATGCCATTTTATATGAGACTTGAGATGAGCAGATTTTGGTATATATGGAAGTCCCAGAAACAATGATCCAAAAAGTCAAGTTCTCTCCAAAAAGGAGGTCAAAGCTAAAAGGCTCACAGATAGATTACAGGTATGATTCTGCCCAAGATCACAACTCCCCAACAGGTATGCAGTCATGGGGTGTCATGAATGGGTGGTAAGCTGGTTGTAAGCAACTGATCCATCCCTGACATGAGGATGGGGTACCTTCTAGTGTTCCACACAAATATTATAATTATATATTATTATTCTGCTGCAAAAAGACTAGGAAATATAGCTCTAGTCAACTAATCTATTAACTCCATAGCTTGTTAACAGCCTAAAAATCAAACTCATAGTCTCCAAATTGATGAGGACACTATTTGCTTAACTTCTCTATCCTCCAGGTCTCATCCTCTTTCTGAGGTCTGGCATCCCCCGTGAAGCTCTGTGTCCTTACTTGAATTCATTTGCTTTCATGTTTTCTTGTCATGACCACCTTGCTAGGAGGCAGGGTCAGGTTATGGAAAAAGGTTCAATGTTCTACACCACTCTAAGAGTATTCACAGATAGAAGCCATCTATGAATCACAAACAGTGTGATTCTTAGCAAGGGTAGATTCATGAACCAGGATTTGGGTCCTGAATAGAGACCCAAATCATGTAAGAGACACTAACTGGGCTTAAGAGAACACACCAAAGGAAAAGGTCTATATACCAATACTAATAGACTACCTTCACCAATGGAGGTACAGAATGGATTCAAGAAATTTAATTCGCTGTCCTTCTTGCCAGCTTGCAAAAAGTGGTTCTCATTTTGGGAGCACAGAGGAGTAGTTGCTTTCATGGGTACACAAAGGAAGCCCCACTTCCCCTGGGCCCCACAGATCCCTGCACACAAGGTGGTTCTCCCACTACTCAGATGCTGGTTCAGACCACAGCCAAAAAAGGACAACAGCTGTGGGTTGTGAGCCCTGATCAGGGCTTGTGCCAATGAGACCTAGCCA
>RJWT010012882.1:0-22148 GCA_004365215.1 Cuniculus paca | reverse complement strand
CCAAAGCAAAACCAGCTATAAAGTAGGCTATCACTGACCTGGTATTTAAACCTAGCACGTGACTCCAATTCTTGAAACATTTCCCCTCCAGCCTGGGTGCCTCAGTGAGCAGCCCATGAGACAACTCAACATCTTGGAAACTGATTTGCAAAGCAGCTCGGAGAGACACGCATGTAGCGCATATATAAGTATTTATTGAGTGAACAAATGAACGCATGAATAAAGTGAGTAAAGCAAAATGGTATTGCTTCTTTGTTGATTTCCACATACTGAAAATTAAATGCAACCCACAGTTTCCACCACAGTGGGCACTGAAGCATAGAGACTGAAACACGGAGAACACTGGTGGCTGTGAAGTCGCCCCAGCTAGAACCCTGCCACTCGAGAGCCCTGAGGACGTGGGCAGCTCTCCTCGCTGCACTGCTAGAGCATCAAATGAGATGGTGTTTCTGAGTGCTCAGCACGATCTCAGGAACCCACTAGGCTCTTGATAGTGAATTGTTTTACCAATTAGCGTATATCAAGCTCCTGCTGGAGGCCTGGCTTCATGCAAGAACCAAGCGGGGAAGTTCAGCCTGTGGTGGAGGCAGGCAGGTTTATAAACCAGGGGGCAGATTGGAAATACCCGAGTACTGGCATGGCCCTCCACACCATGGTAATTGTGCTCTCCTACCTCACCCTCTCCTGGGAGTTCCAGGAAAATCACTCAGCCACAGCTCTCTGAGGGCTGCATACAAATCACAGGCTGTGCTATTGCTCTGTCCCTTTTTCATGTTGGATCCATCTGCATATATCAGAGCCAAGTGACTCAGGAAAGTGCTGGAACACAGAATCCAGGGGCAGAGAATCTCCCACACTGCCAAGCTGCGGAGTCTCGGAAGCGGAATGCAGGCTAAGTGGACAAAGTCAGACATACTGAGCTCTAACAGCTTTCTGTCTTGTGGCTGAGGCAGGAGCTGGAACTCTCATTTCATGGGTCTGATGCACAGAGCAATAACTATAGTTTGTTTGTCTCCTTTAAAGCCACTGGGTTTCAACTCAGAGTTCACATCTCCCAGCTGACTGCCTGGTGGGGGACTGGCCATCTGTGCCTCTCTTTCCCTATCACCACCAAAGTCCTGGAGGCTTCATAGTATTACAACATCAGGGAAGCAGCCCTAGTCATCAGTGTTAGTCCACTTTGACAGACACTGGAAGGTTGCAGTACCTCCAGTGTATGCAGATCCCTGGCAGGTGGCGCAGCTGTCTTGGAGCCACGCCTGAGGCCTGACAGTATCTGGAAGGCTGCAGCCTCTAGGTCTGGACATTTCCCCAGGGCACTTTTAGGGTTGACAGCACTGAAACTGTGCAATGTAGGGCAAATGCAAACACACACACAGTCTCTCTCTTTTTATTTTATTATTATTATTATTTTGGTCTTTTTGAGACAAGGGTTTACTATGCAATTCAGGCTGACCTTGAACTTACTTTGTAGCCCACACTGGCCTTGAACTCTCAGCAATCCTCCTGCATCAGCCTCCCGAGTGCTGGGATTAAAGGTATGTACCATGATGCCCAGCTTGTCTATTTTTAATCTAAAATTTTCTCCATCTCTACTCTTATTTCCTTGCAACCTTCTTCCTCCTTTTTTCCTTTGTTGGCTGAAAGTTTAGCATCGTCTCCTCAGTGGACAGAGTGAGCCCTGTTTCTTATGGAAAAACAGTGCTGTGCTACCACGTTTCCATGCAGAAAGCAGAGTAGTAGAATAGGGCTTTGAAGAGCTAAGCATCTGATGGCCTCCTAGCAAAGGATAGGAACTGGTTCATAGAACCATGTGTTTCTAGATAACCAGAAGTTAGACCTAAAAGGGACTTGCTGCTGCAATAGAATTGATTATGATGAGGTGTAGGAAGTACACTGTGGCAAGACCAAGTCACAAGCCTTCAGCCCCTTTCCGTAGAGCGCCTGCATCAGCATACAACTGCAGGAAAGACAGGTGCCTGCACTGCCACGTCACTAACTCCATCCTGCCCATAGTTAAACTTCACAGAAAGGCAGAGAGTGAGCTGCACAAAGGAAAAAGACTTTGCCTTTCTCACTGTGACATCCCACAGCCTTGACCAATGCCTGGCACACTGTGCCTGATCTATAATACTTGCTAAAAGAACAAATAGATGGAGGGGAAATCCCAGTAACAAAGGAGAGTAAGAAAAGTGTTTAGCCTCCTGGAGTGCTCTGGATGTGCCTATGAGTGCCCTCGCTCTCCAAGAACAGCACAGGAAAACCAGTTCCTGACCTGGACCAATCGGCGGCCTGTCTTTAGGGAATGTCTTGAAGGACAAGAACTGACTCCCCGTTCTCAGCTCTGTAACTCACATCTGAACTCTGTTGAAAAAAAAATGTTGTTTCAGATGTTTACCATAACCATCTTAATAGAATTTTAGTCGTTCAAAGATATTTGAACCTGAGTTGCACTAAAAGATAATTTTTGGGGCCGGGGATCTAGCTCAGCAGCCTAAGTGCCTGCCTGGCAAGCACAAGGTCGTGAGTTCAATCCCCGGTGCTGCCAAAAAAATAAAAATAAAAAAATTTTTGATTTTAAAATAATCCTATCGTCCAAAGATGATTTTATAATAACTATATGTGCATTCTACAATGAAATAACATTGGAATAAAATGTCCTTCAGAAATAAAAAACAATAATAAATGATTAGTGCTATTTTCCAGTTTAAAATTGAGGTTTGGGAGGCAATCACAAAGTGAAAGAAGTAGAATTTGGACCTAGACCACGTCAGCGCTTAAGAACCTACTCATGACAAGCAAACTCCTGGGAATCAACAAAGAAATAAAAGAAAGAAGATAAAAATGATGAAAATTAAGAATGAAAGAGGCAGTGTCTCTACTCATCCTCCAGACATAAAAAAGGATAGTAAAACAAATCTATAAAGACTGTCCATCAACAAATTAGTTAATTTAGAAGAGATTGGAAGACACAAACTACTGAGCCTGATTCACTGAAAAAGAAATGAAAAGTTTTGGTAGATCTAAAACAAGAATTAGTCATTTTTAAACTGCAAACACACACACACACATACACACACACACACACACACAAGCCTAAGCCGAGATGGCTTGAACAATGAATTGTCCTATTTAAGGAGGCTCTGTAGAGAGTCTTCAAAAACTCTTTCAAGAAATAGAAAAGAAAGGAACACTGTCCCACTCATTTTGTAAAGCCAGTACTATCCTGATACTAAATCTAGATAAAGACATTACAGAAAAAGCAAAATTATAAACCGGTATCTCTTGTGATTACAGACACAAAAATTCTCAACAAAATACTTAACGGAATCCAATCACATCTAAAAAATTGATGATTCACCATGACTAATAGAATTTATCCCAGAAATGCAAGGTTGATTTACTACCCCAAACTCAATGATCCACACTGTATCAATAGAATAAGAATCAAAAATATATGATTATCATAATAAATACAGAGAAAGGATTTGATAAAATTTAATGGTCTTCTGTTTTTTTCTATTTTTAAGCTAATTGTTTATCTTTTGGTCATTTAAAAAAAATTTTTTTATTTTAAAGATAGTAAAACTCAACAAAACAAAACAGAATAAACCCACTCAAAACACAACAGTGAAACTGGTACAGAACATTAAAGCAGGGTAATAGGAAAACAACAATGGTTACTATAGTATATCTTATTAGCTTCACAGAAGTTTTCCATTCCATCAGTTGTAGCAAAATCAGACCAAAACAAAACAGAATAAAATGAACCAAAACAGAATACTGAGTAAAGCCAAAAAATAAATAAATAAAATAAAACACTGAGAACATTAGACTTTAAAAACAAGACAGAAACACCTCCCCCCATATTTACTGTATTGCATACTGTTATCCTTTGTATACATGCTCAGACTGTCAACCCCATGCCTGTAAATTCAACCTAACAATACAATCCTTCAGGTGCTTTTTGTACCTCAATTGCTATCAGCTCAGGCTGACCTCTGAACCAGCAGGTGGCTTATGGGGTGAGAGGGTTTGGTGATTTTCAGCCCACATGCCAGTAGGCTTACAGGAGGCACTGACTTTTCTCTTCTTGGGTCCCGCATGGTCTGCGTGGCTTACCAGGAAGGTTGGCTAGTTGGCTCATTGATTGGTGCACCCCAGTCCCAGCATGGCTGATTCTCGGGAGTCCCTTATGTTGGGTTCATGATAAAACTAAGAAGCCAGAGACAGCACCAATCAGAATTTAGGAGCCTTTATTAGCTGGCCAGCCACCAAACAGCAGAATCCATGCAGGGAACTACTGTGTGGTCTCAAACATACATCTGCAGCATCCTGGTTGGCATACCTGCTGGGGCACATTGTACCGAACAGGCCTGAACAGGCCTGGGAATATGGAACTAAGTTACATTCTTAAGGTGGGTAGTAGGGGGTTATTCTCACAAGCAAGGGGCTGGGGAAGTGCAGACAGAGTTCAGTAATTTTTCCATTATGTTGGCCTACAACATTGCTATCTGACTTTTCTTTCTCTTCCTGGACCCTGCATGGTCTGTGCGGCTTACCAGAAAGGCTGGCTAGTTGGATCCTTGATCCTCTAAAACTTTTATAATAAAAGTACAAAACAAATTAGTAATGGAAGAAAATCTCCACCTAATAAAGTGCCTCTGTGTAAAACCCAGAGCTGACCCATCCTTAATCATGAAAGACCCAATGTTTCTCCCTAAAATCAGAAATTAAACAAAGATACAGCAACTTCCACTCAATATCATATGAAGGATTTTGCCAGACCTATTTGTCAGTAACATAAATAAAAAACATCCAGTTTGGAAATAAGTAATTAAAACTATCTCTATTTGAAAACAGCATCATCTTGTACACAGATAATCCTAAGAAAACTACTAAAAACTATTAGAAAAATAAAATCATCAAGGTGGCAATGTGTAAAATTAATGACCAAAAATAAGTCGTACCTCTCTGCACTGATATTATAGACGAAGCTCTGATATGATTGCAATTGGAGGAGGGATCTTTAAGAGGCAATTAAATTGAAAGTGAGATGAGATTATGGGCGTGGGGTCCTTGTGATAGGATTAGCACCCTTATAAGAACTAATGCCCCCCCTTCCTTCTTGCTCTCCTTCCTGCTTCCCTTTTACTTTGCCTTGTGAAGGTATAGGGAAAAAAAAGCCATGTTCAAGTCAAAACAAAAACTCATCAAGTCTGCAGTGTACAACATAAAAAAAAATTTAGTAGTAATAATAATAACAAAAACTGGACAAAATACGTGCTTCAAAAACTGCAAAACATTACCAAAAGAAATTAGAGAAGATCTAAATAAATGGAAAGAAATCTTGTGGCCATGAACCAAGAGACAATATTGTTAAAATGCTGATAGTCCCCTAAGGGATCCAAAAATTCCATTCAATCCCTGTCAAAATCGCAACTTGGTTCTTTGCAGAAATTAACAAGTTGATTCTAAAATTAGCATGATAATTGAAGGAATCCAAAATAGCCAAACCAATCTTTAAAAAGAATGAAATTGGAAACTCACACCTTTCAATTTCAAAATTTAATACAAAGCTACAGTAATGAGTCTGTGTGGTACTGGCATAGGATAGAAATGAAGAATCCAGAAATAAACTCTTGCATTGACAGTCAACTGAATTTTGATAGTCAGTTGAAGGATGTTGGGAGAGCTCAATGGCAGAAGAGAATTATCTTTCCAACAAATAATGTTGTGAGAACCAGATATCAACAAGCAAAAGTGTCAGGATGAACTCCTTTCTCATGTTGTTCACCATATATAATTCCAAATGGATCATCCATACAAATATGGAAACTAAAATTGTAAGATGTTTACACACACAAAAAAGTAACTCATTGCAACCCTGTGCCCTGTCCCTGGTTTGGTTTGCATGTTTAGATTCATCCAGAATAGGCAAGCACATAGTTAGTACAAATTTCCCTGGGAAGGGAAACAGTCAATAATCCTGGGTGTGTTTTCTGGCACTTCTCAGGGCTCCCCAGTAGGGTGAAATCTGCCTGAGGGTCTATCACACCTGAATACCATTGCCTTCACTTCCCTGCCATGTATTCTCCGTAAGCCTCTGTTTACTCCACCTCACAAATAGGCTGCTGACATATGAATGTTTCCTTCAATATGTGCTTCTTAGGAACCAATATTGAGGCATATGTCATTCCTGACCATGAAGAGCATACAGGTTATGAACAATCTACATAGATAAAAAAAAATGACATTAAACAGCATACAGGGTCCTAGTGACCCAAAGAGAATTTCCTATTTCTTCCAGCCTTTCTTTGAAATTGGATAAATAACATATTAAAAATTCATCTCAGCTGTTTAGCATAATGGATGTCTGTGGTCACCCTGGGGAGTTGTTAGTTAATCCCATCAAAGGCTGTCCCCCTTGCTGAGAGTGTAAGGTCCCCTCTCATCTCTTTCATCCTCCCCTACCAGGGGCCATGTCACCATTGGCACCTCCCTGATGGCAGATTACACAATGTGGAGAGACACAGAATGACTCATTTTAGAAACTAGAAACACAGTTCTGCTTCGGTCTGAGCATCAAAGAGAGATTTCTGTGGCAGCAGCTATGACTGAAATTGTTAAACCTTTATTTTGAAGTTGAAGGAAAAGTCATTTTCAGCCTCCAGCTCTTTATGAATAGCCAGGAAGCAAGTAGTCATACACACACACACACACACACACACACACACACACACCAGCCACCAAGTGTGAGGAAATGGTTTGTTATCCAGAAGTTTGGAAAGGAAAAAAAAAAAACTTGTAAAAATAATGCAATAACAGCTGACCTTTGAGACTTTTCAGGTGCCTAGGAGCCCCTCGTAACAACCCTAAGAGTTATGTGTTTTATTCTCATTTTACAGATGAGTAAACAGGCTTGGGGAAGGTAGTAACTTTCTCGAACTTTGAGAAAGAAGGCAAATATAAACTTCATGTAAGTAGGGATTGTGTATTGTTCACAATTGTATCCTCTTAGCACAAGGTCCAGTGTGCAGTAGGTATTAGATAAGTGTTCATTGGTTATTAGGTGGAAGTGGAAAACCTGTGTTAAGCAGCAAGGATTCACTGTCCAAAGGAATCATCTACAGCAGAGGCCACACACATTCTTTGCAAAGGGCCAGATAGTATGCTCAGGGCTTGCAGCCTGTAAGATATCGGTCACAACTATTTGACCCTAACAACACAGGAGAAAGTAGCTTTAGAAGGTACATAAGCAAATGGGCCTATCTGTGTGTGATTAAAACTATTTACAAAACTGTCAGAGGGCAGGATTCAGCCCATTTATCTTGGATCTTACCTTGCTATTCCAAGTGGGGTCTGCGGAACAGCACATTAGCATCGCCTGGGTTAGAAATGCAGCATGGCGACCAGGTGCCCCACATATTAAGCTAGGATCTGCCTGTATTAAGGGCTGTGGGAAATGGAGAGTGCTGGCTGTCAGGGTCATTATCTGAGTTTTAAAATAAACTTTTATTCACAGTCAGCATTTCATCAGTGTGATGATGGCCCAATTTTCTTGGTTTTATGTGATCATCCAGAGTCCCTCTTCTTCATGGTGAAGGAATGGGAGAGGCCTACAGAATTGGAACAGATCTCTGAATATGACCGGCCCAATTCATCAGGACTCACAAGTGAGCAAGCACACATGCCATAGGGCCTAGTATTCCCATGCCTCCCTATCTTTTCTCCTGCAGAGTAGAAACAGTTCCTCTTGAACTGTTCGGTCGACCAGATATCTGACTGCACAGAAGCAAGCACAAATAATTTGGGTGTCTGTGCCATCACAGGTCATCACTGTCCACAAAATACATAGCTGTTCCAATTAATGTCAGGCTCAGAGCCTGGGGGAAAACGAATGCTCCTCTCCAAGGGCTGAAACTCCTGCTTGTTAACTTCACTAACTGTTCAGGTGAATCCACAACAGGAAGCATCCAAGAGGGACAGTGTGGGATTGAGAACAGTTGGCCCAGGTTCTGAAGATTCTACACCCAAAGATTCAATTGACCCCAGGTCCTGTACTGTCCAGTTAGACCTACCATGGTTGCATCTTTACAGAACAAGTGCAGGCTTTTTTTTCTTTGACATTATTACCTAAACAAAACAGTGTAACAATGATTTACATAGCATTTACATTGTGATAGGTATGACAAGTAACCTAGAGATGATGCAAAGTATATGGGATGATGCTTGCCGATTATCTTCAAATACTGCAGGTCTCCAACCTGGCCTAACTCCCCCAGCCCCCAGCCCACTTGCTACCAGAAGAACTACTCTCTGCAGGGAACTCAGTTCAGCACTCCAGGCTGCCATCGCAAACACAGGAAAGAAGATAATATGGAATAAGAAAGTTTGCAGGTCTTGGAGACACCCAAAAATTTATAAGGAACACTTGAAAGGACTCAGCCCACTGAGATGAAAGATTGCCAGAAAACCTAACCAACAGATGTTCACTGGGGTCTTCCTGCCTAATGTCCCCTGCCTTCTCTCCATCCCTATAAAAGAGACTCACTTCTCTTTTTGGGGGACAGAAGGTCTTATCATGCTCTCTGCCTACCCATACCCAGGCACAATACATCTCATGCCATATTGCCTTTACACAATGCCTGATGGTCTCTGCTGGTTACATATATTACAGACACAACACCATTTTGTATATGGGACTTGAGCATCCATGGATTTTGGTATTCAGAAGGGTCCTAGGACCCATCTCCTTTGGATTTTGAGGATCACTGTGTTGCCCCAGAGTGAGGAAACTCTGGTCACCTGCTCTGCATCTTCCCAGCCAAAGACCTGAGTGAGTCACTTGAGTGCGTAGAAATGCAGCACTTACCTCCAGAAAATGGAAATTAAAAACACCACTTCTTAATTCCTCAGTACCTATAAAAATTCTACTGACTCATAATATCTGACCCTTAGTTATAATTCTAGAATGTTATATAATTATAAAATCATGACTCTAAAATTTTCACATATGTATATGAAGGTCAATAGTGAAAAACATTCATCTGGGGCTATTTTAACAGTAAATTTGGAAGCCACGTAAATGTTCAATAATATGAGAATGGCCAAATAAACTGTGGTATAGCCAAATATGCTATAAAATATAGCAGTTTAAAACTAAGAAGATCTATATGCACGGAAGTGAAAATATGTTACATGTCAAAAAATATTTCATGTTTTAATGTAAGATGAATCTTATTATTGACCATGTCCTTTACTTGCTATTGATCAGGCAACAGTCTTGATGTTCTACATAAAATAATGGTGTATTGTATAATCAGGGGCATACAAGATTTCACTTTATGCAAAAAAGACAAACATGTAAACAAATATTCATATATGTTTCTTCAGCACTGTGATTATCTATACACCCAACACACACAGGAGTCTACACATGATCTTCAATTTACACTGGTTTGGCTTACATTTTTTTTTTTTTACTTTATGATGATATGAAAGCAATACACATTCAGAAGAAATTGTATTTTGAATTTTGAAGTTGATCTCTTCTGGGCTGGTGATATATAGGACGTTACTTTACCCAGATGATGGGTGACAGCATTTCCCATCAGCTAGGAAAAGAGAAATGGTCTCCTGTTGGCTAGGAAAAGTGTACCAAATGTGGTTTTTTGTTTGTTTGTTTGTTTGTTTTAGTACTGAAGATTGATTAAATGCAAATTTGCATTACAAAGTGAAAATGTAACCACACATGACAAGAACTGTAGGGCTAGATGGTTGTTCTGCTTTTTTTTCTCATATTGAACTTGAAAGTGATATCTTAGTTACTTTTCTCGTTGCTGAGACAAAATACCCAACACCCACAAGTTAAAGGGCAAAAGGCCAGTTCACAGTTTGTGGTTTCATTCCACAATCAGCTGGCTCCAAAGCAGAGTGACCTGGCAGAGGGACAAGAGTTCATGGTCGTGAAAAACAGCAAAAGCAACAAGTGAGAAAGGGAAAAATTTTTTGTCTCTTATATTGCATGCAGGCTACCTGCCCTAGTGCAGATGTAGCACTCACACCCTTAATCCCAGAATTGGACCATGAATCAATCACAGATTCTAGATTCAGCCACTTCTGAAAACCCCACCCTCCATGTCCATGTGAGGTTTTGAGAGAGTCATCTGGACTCATACTGTAGCACTGGGACATAACCTCATTCACTGTAAGTCAAGGAACATCTACCTGAAAAGTGTCTAGCTACGCATGCAAACTAAACAGCAATTTATTCCTAGGAGAAAATTAAGTAAACAGGAATGGGAGTGGGATAAAAGAAGTAGTTTTCAGTTTTAGGTGTTAGCTTTTTTACTCTTGTTGCATTATATAACAGCAAACATGTTTTACTTTTTGAAGAAAGATGCATACGATAATGCTGTCCTAGTTCTAGCCCCACAGGTTCAAGATGAAAATATTACCACACACAAGTCATGTGCAATAGAGCTGGGCAATAGTTCTGTTTGCTTTCTTTATCCACAGAGACTATGTGCAAGGGACAGAAACTGGAGATATTTAAGACTGTGACCTTTTTTCTTTTGCCTTGAATGCAACATTTATTCTGTGGAAAAGTGAGCCAGGATGGCCTATGAGGAAGCCAGTCTCTTGCTGGCTCACTGGGGTACCACTTCGATTGCAAACGTGTTGGGAGGCATTCATTCATGAGGCAGATCATCGAGGAAATGTCAAAACATCAGCAAATTGTGAGTAAACAGACTCAGCCGCTCTGGTGCAAGCTTGCTGAGAACAGAGGCTGTGGTTCCCATATGCCCAAACAGACTGTCCTGGGTAGAAGTCTTCATGCATATTAACTGATTGTGTTTTTCAGGGTAAGTGCTGGGGGGCACAGCAGGCCTACCAGCCCAGCTCAGGAAGAACTTGGCCCTCTGAGAGAAAGGAGTAAGAGAAGACAGTCCAGTGTGCACTTCCCAGGCTTTCTCTGGAAGCCAAAAACCATGCCCAAGAAAAGCAGTCTCCTCAGATAGGGGCATTCCAGCCCACCTGATGAAACATTGTTTGTGCCACATCTTGTTTATTCTCATTGTTTAGGCATGCATGTATGTTTTATGGCAATGTCTGCCTTGTTTGCTCTTGGGACTGTTCTGCCCCCAACTTTGTGCTTTACTGTAAACAGATCCCAGCCCACTGTAACAAGCACCAGAAACCTGGCTTGGTGATGTTAACACTGCAGACCACCCTCTTGGAAAGCCCTGGACTATTTCATGTTTACGCCTGGAGATCTGCGAGATGCAGGTTTCTCAGGTGGTTTATGGACAAAGTAGTCCATGTGAGAAACTGAAGCAAAAGAACATGAGGAAAACTTGTTTGGGATGGTCCATGACACAAGACTGTGTGTTGATCTTGTTGAAGATGGGTGATAGACACCTCTAGAGCCATGGTGTTTTGCACTCTGCTTTTGTGTTTGAGTTTTCAGGGTAAAAGTTAAAGCAAAAACTACTAGGAGATCCTTGAAGTGGAATGTCACATTTCCACATCAGCAGATAGTATCTAATTAAATGCCACCAAAATTGTTCCTGCATTATCTATCAGTCCTTACAAAAAAAAAAAGAGAGAGAGAAAGAGAGAGAGAAAATACTAACTCATTGAGTTGTGACAAAGAAAAAAATGAATGTGAAATTCCCAGAACTGTGCCTGAACAAGTACTGCTATTACTAAAATAAAACTTTAAAATAGCAATATTTTAACAATGATTACATTTTAATAGGATTATTTGTACTTGCTTGCTTTTAACTCGGTTCTCCTTATTTTCTATTTACAGCTGGAAACTAATTTTATTGGCATTCATGGTGATTCATTTTTGCCATATGTGGGTGAGTCTGAAAAAACTAGACAACAAAAAAATTCAACAATTTTCTTAACATTGTAACTTCAATTCCTCCCTGACTGATGTTCAAGAACTTTTGGAGCAACAACTTTGGTTCAATGTTCCCTGCAACAGCAACAACTGCTTTGAAAAGCTAAATTACAATATACCCATCTGTTCTACCTGTTGATACCAGTAGCATTTAAATTAACTTCTGGCAATTCTTGTATTAAATTAGTTTGTGGTTTTACTTGACAAGTGATGGGTTATAGTAACTCACCCTACAGTTCCCCCAGGGATAAACATGAAATATTCTACTACTGTCAAAGAAGCTAGATTGCTATTGTTTTTTGTTTTTTGTGTTTTTTTGCCTAAAAAACATCCACTATGTGCCTCTGGCATCCAATTTTATTAGAAACGTAAAATAAATAGAGCCCACTTATTTCCAAGAGTTTTGGATGCTGATGCTGCTGTGAAATGGTAATATCTACAATACCAATTTCCACTTGTCACAATGGTGCATAATAATTTGGCAACATGGACACAGCCACATCACCTCCCTGAGAAGAGCATGATACTTCATGCTTTTACTGGAGCAACTGCAAGGTTGGTTAGTATAACTCTCAGATTGTCCCTAGTTGAGGGAATTCCCATGGAGAACTCAACTGCCTACAATTAGAAACAGTGGTGTAGCTCATGAGTCTCAGGACTGGCGTGGCTGACAGGGTGGAACACTCTCACAAATCCAGGGATCTCCAGCTGTGAGCTTCTTTTTTTTTTTTTTTGTGGCACTGGGGATTGAACTCACGACCTTGCGCTTGCCAGGCAGGTGCTTAGGCAGCTGAGCTAGATCCCCAGCCCTGGTGTTTTTGAGACAGGGTCTCACTATGCCGTTCAGGCTGGCCTTGAGCTCACTTTGTAGCCCAGGCTGGTCTTGAACTCACAATGATCCCCCTGTCTCAGCCTCCCGAGTGCTGGGATTACAGGCGTGAGCCACCACACCCGGCCAGCTGTGAGCTTCTTCAGGACAGCACTGGCTCCACATTTCATCCTCCAGAAGCCTCTTGTAGATATATTTTCCCAGTGGAAGAAGAGCAAGCTCAAGCAAAACTGCCCAAGTGCCCTTTCAGCCCTCATTTCATTCAAAACTGTCCTATAGTCCCTCCCCACTTGTTCTCCCAAATGCTGTTCTAAGTTCTCGTTTGTGTCATTTCTGCCCACATCCCACTGGCCAAAAAAATCACTCAGGCAGCCCAGGTTCAAGAACAAGGAAGTAGACTCTATTTAGTGAAAGAAATTGCAAAGTCGCATGGCAAAAATATGAGCTACTTGAGAGGATAAAGAATTGAGATCATTTATAAAAACACTATGTCACCTAAACTGATATAAAAAGAACTAATATGCCTCTATGATTTTGTAAACTTTGCAAAGCATTGTGATACAGCTCCATATATCTAAATACATCCTAAGGATGCAAGAGAGTGAATTCTTTTATCAGGGAAGCTATGAGTTTTGTTTCAAAGCTGAAATCTATTTTAACTTCTAGCATGTTGTGCTCTAGCTTATACATATGTGCTATCATAGTTGGAAGTTAAATTTGTGAGATGAGTGAGTACAATTTATTCTGTGTTTTTTGCCCATGTGGTTTGTGGTTAACTGATACACTCTGGTGGTGACCTCATAAATACCCAATTCATCTTTCTAATGCCATCTATTATATTACTGCTTCCGGACAAGCTCTTTGGAGTCTAGCTAGAATTAATTGTGCCCTCTGATGTTCAGTGTCTTGCACTAATTCTGCTTTCACCCTTCTTTGCTTAAATCATGATCTGCTTCTCTAGTGTCTGAACCAGTTAAGAAAAGAACATAGGTTGTGAGATCAGGAGTAAGGGTTCAATTCCTCCATCCTCCATTTCCTGCTGCCTTCAACAATCTGTCCATCCTAAACTCAATGCCTGTTTTTTCATCTGCACAGTGGGAAAAATAATTGTACTTGCTTAAAAGAGATATTGAGAGAATTAAATGAGCATTAAATATTTAACAAAACACCTGATATACAGTACTCAAAATTAGCTATTATTAATTATAATCTTGTTATCCTTAATATTATCTAGTTGACTTCATACTACCATGGAGCAAATCAGTAACACTGGACCTAGATTGCCAAAGAGCACAAAAATTTTTACATCTTAACAAAGTCCTTTAAATTCTACTTGCTTAGATCCAAATTACTAATGATATTGCAATCTGGACTTGAACAGAAAGAGGCAGAAAATTAATAGCAAGGCATTGGAACAAGGCCCCAAAGATCACCCCATTCTGACTCCTATACATAATTCCGTGAGGATAAAAACAGTACAGAAGGATCTAAATGTACCCAATTAATATTTATCTTTATAGATTGCCTTTCCAGGTATTATATTTTTGTTCCTCTGACCAGAAAGTTCATTTAAATCATCTCAATAAGCTCCATTTGCAAAAAAATAAAAAAGAAAAGAAAAAGAAAGAAAAAAGTAATAAAATGATGTGGGGACAATGGGAAATGAAATGAAATGAAATGGCATAAACCATCCCTGAAGCTAGAAGAGGCAATGAAATAAAATTACATCAGTGGTCTCTAAGTCCTTGATTTGAATGAAGCATTTACTTTGACTCTACTAGTCTTCAAAATGGGCAGGCTGAGGATTAGAGGAAAGGAACAGATGGCAACTTGATAAATTGAATTAATACTCTGAAAATGAGGGAGAAGACACTTTGTATACAAAATTCAGAAAGCATTTCGAATAAAAGGAAGTGTAGGCTGTATTATAAAGCATCAAAAGATTAATTTAAATGCTTGTGTCATCATCATTATCTTAGTATGTTTGGGGGAAGCTAAACAAACACATACCTTAGCATTTGTATGCCACCAAATATTAAATTCAAAAGATGAACTTCCTGTATGAATAATCAGCATGCTACAGCTTATCAAAGAAATTGCCACTGTAGAAACATATAACTGAGATTTTTAATGGATAAAATGTATACATACTAAGAATCAAACACTCAAATAATATAAAGGGGTACATAGTAAAAACCAATTCTCCCAACTGCTAGCCCCCATACCTCAAGGGATCCTTTCTTTTTTAGTATATGCTCATATATTTTGACAATTGTATTATAGCTTGAGAGAGCTAAAGAATGTTTATAATTTTATTTTGCGTATGTCTTTGTAAAAACTAAAACATTCCAGTTTAGAAAATGTAGATGATTTGGGCAAAGTTGTTCATTAAATCACTGAATCAGTTAGAATTACAGTTTTAATCAAAAATTGGTTTAAAGGGGAAAAAAGTATAGATATATATATGAAAAAAATTCAAGAGTTAGATCTGACAGCTAGAGCTTCAAACACAGCTTGCAGTCTTGGCTATTCATTCTCTTGTGTGCTTTCTGGCTCCATTCTCCACATGCTATCTCCATTTTTAGATCCTACAGAATGGTAAAATAGTGGTCATAGTTCTGGTCTCACATTCCTCCTTCCTTCAAATCTAGTGAAATGAAAAAGAGCTCTCCTCCAACTGTTCAACAAAAGTCTGAAGCTTCATTTCCACTAGTCCAAATTGTCATAAAACTACCCAGAGCCGATCTCTCTGCAAAGCGTTATGTTCTCCCCATTCTTTTGACCCCAAAACACATGGTCTAAGAGAAGGGAGGTTTCCTAGAGAAAAATCAGAGTGCACTGTCAAAACGATGAATTAATAGGCAGATAGGAGTCACAGAAGGTCACTGCACTTATCCGATGAGGAGAAAGAAATCATTATCTATTACTGTGCAGTAGAAACTGGTCATATCCAGAATTAGGAACCCTTATCTTCCTCTTATAAAGGTCCATGCATAATTGTTTAATTTCATATCTTATTTCTCATTGCAGAATAAACCTCAATTGGATTAGGTGTATAAGTTATCTGTTTAAAAGCCACTCCAGTATTTCTCTTGTACAATAGTGTCTTGAATTCAATGGTACAATAATTCAGATTTTGATCTCCTTCCAATTGCTTTTCAAAATAATTCCCAGAAAACACATGGTGATAGCTTCCTATTTTTCATCCTTTTAGGAAGCCCATTACTGGAATGCTTTTAACCTCTCAAACTAGCAGTTAGATTTTTCCATCTCTCATAGAACATGAACATGCACAGCAGAACTTCTTACAAAGAAAGGATAAAGAAATCTAGTGATTTCTGTTAAATAAGGAAAATAACAAGACACAAACAGAAGTAAACCAATAGGTAATATAAGTAAGATGTACATTTCCAGTGATATCATATATTCACTAACATTATATATTTACTAACAAAATTGGCTGACATAAAAATGTATTATTTTAATATCAAGACTGCAAAAGATTCAGACTATAATAAATATTACCTAGTCTGGTGATGTGAGTGTCTATGAATCACAGTATCATTGAGAAGAGAAGCAGTTCAGGTGCTGGCTTAGACCTGCACATTGCTACGCATGACCTTGAGTCAATTAGCTAATGATCTGTTGGTGAGTTTGAAAATTAGCATATTTGTTAGCTCAAGTGGTAATCTTTTTAAGGCTAAATATTACAAGATAGACGTCTAAGTCCATTTATTTGATAAGACGACAGAGAGAGGCACTAAAAAGGGAAGTGAGTTACCAATAAATAGCAAAGATGAAACTTAACCTATATTTAAAAACATACCAATCCCTGGGTTCTCTTGCCTCTTCCTTACTTTCCCCTTTCTGGATGTCCATTCCTGTAGGGTCATTAAGAATGAATCTGGCTGCCCTGATAGTCAAAGCTGGTGGGAAATTTTATTACGAAGATGCCTGATTGACAAGTTATAGGTTCACTAAAGGAACAGAATCAATATAAAACGTATGTATAATTATACAAAGGAACGTATTAGGGAGGGTTACAGCATCAGAGGTTGGAGAGCCACAGCAGTTACCTGCAGGATCCAGAGGATCCGGCAGCAGCTTAAGGCTGAAGGCCTGGATTTCACTGTGAAGTGACAAGCAATAGTGAAGACTTGAACCCATCCAATAAAGAGGTTCCATTTTCTCCTTTCTTCCCTTTTTATTCTGCCAAAGTTGTAAGCCTATTGCCTGATGTCACCTACATCTGGGGTGGATTTTCCTCACTTGGTTTTTGGGTCAACATGTCAATTATCCATAGACAAACCCAGAGCTTTATTAATCTACTAGGAAATTCTTATTCAATTCAAGTTGACATATCACAATTAATGATCACATCAAAAGGCTTTAACTGTGCCTTACAGAATAATTTTCCAGACTGCAAAATTTTCATCTGGTTTAATGTTTAGGTGGTTCTTCAATAAGTGTTCTGGGTAAGAAATGGTGTTTTCCTCAGTCACAGGGCCATATTGAGATCAAAATCAACCTATGGGATTCTCAAGATACACTACCCTGGAAATGGGTCCACTTCACAACACAATTGGTTCCCTTTTTGTTCTCTACAATGAAAGAAAAAAGAGACTGAAATTCCAAGATATCTTGTCTTATTTCATCATATAAAAATTAAACCTAGAAAATTAATTTTGCTATTGTTTTTGCAGTACTAGGGTTTGAACTCAGGGTTTTGTGCATGCTGTGCAAGTATTTACCGTGAAGTTACATCTCTATTCTTGGATAATTTATTTGCAGTGATGTTTCAAGTTGGAATTATGCAACCTCCACAATCTTCCAATTTCCAGTGGGTGCGATTTCCTCTTTCTTATTTCTACCATGACTAATTCAATTCTGTATCTTCTGCATCCAACACAGTGCTATACAAAAGTTATGTACCATGGTAGTTTAGACAAAGAAGTCTAAGTACTAAGTACTAATGGCTCACTCGTCACAGGAAAAATGGCCCAGTTTGTAACACTGCTGACTCTGTAGCCAACTATGGCCAATTTAAAACTACCAGCATGCTATCAGTGGATGCAGGCCTGTGGAGAAATGAAGTGTAGCACAGCAGTGTCCAGTCACTTCAGCACTGAGATACTATAGACAGACAGCTTCAAGAGGTGGATAAAGCTGAATGCAGTAAATAATTAGAAAGTGATGGGTTTGCATTTCATTACCTTTGTTTGAAATATAATTTATGTAATCAGAAGTTTTTATAAAGTTTAACTTTATAATTATATATTTAACAATAGTAGTCACTATTCCAGACATTTAACAGCTTTTGTGAGTCAGAAGTATCTGACTCAGCTGCCACTAGAAAGGGCCTTCTCCAGAGACTAGCTCCGAGAATGAGTAAATTCATTCCACTTGTGTCTCACTTTCTTTATGTGTAACAGAATAACAGTAGTAAACATCTCACAGGTTATCAGAAGAATAAGTGAGAGACTACATATAAAATTAATGGTATTTTTAAGAGTTCAACAAATGTCAGCTTTTAGTAATAACAATATTCAGTAAATGTTCACTCTGGATAGATGTTGAATAGACAGAGGTGATGGATGGATGGATGGATGGATGGATGGATGGATGGATGGATGGATGAACAGACAGATACTTTTCAAGTGAGAGAATAAAAGCCTTTTGGTTACAAGAAATACAAAGAAAAATGAGCTGTGTTCATCTGCAAAAATATCTGAGGAAAAAATGAAATCCTCTACCCTGAGTTAGTGCTTAAATGTAATGAACTCTTCTGCTTTCTGTAGAGTTCAGTTGCCACTGAAAAAAAGCAGGGAATTGTTATTCACTTCTAAATACAAGAGCCTTCCTCCGGGAGCACAGGTGTTAAGCCCCCTCTGGTAGACATTATGTCTGAGCACCCATTACAGTTCTGCTCCAGGAGAGGCCAAGTCTACCTATTTGAGAATCACACCTCAGCTAGTAACACGTCGCCCTCTTCCCTCCAGCTACTGCCTTCTCTCCTAAGACCACCTAAGGAAACAACTCTTTCCTGCTCACATGGTGGGTTGATCCCGGCAGGGCATAGCAGCACCCTGTGGGACTGTCATTGGCTGGGACTGTCTTTGACTTGGACAGAAAAGCCTGACATGAGGCACTGGCTTCCTGTTGAACTGAGTGGGGCCCTTGCCTTCGAATGGCCTCTTCCTCCTGATTGTCGTTAGAGCTCCTTTTCACTTTCAAGTACCAACTGAGAAGACAAAAAAATCTCCCGACAATCACGAGCCCAGGATCTGCTGTGTTCATTGTCATTGTTTCTCCTTCTCCCCCATTTGCACCGTTATATATGCACTCAGGACAGAGTGACCTATGAGATGCAAACTGGCGAGCTCCCCCTTATAATGATGAGGACATCAACAGTGGTAACTGAAGCACTCAGCTTTATCCTCTGATGTGAGGCAGTAGACATCCTTAGAGATACGCTCACAGTTTCCATTATTGTAAATGTCAGGGTGCCTACTTTCACTTTGATTACTTTAAGAACAAAATAATGAAGTAAAGTTGCTTTGTTAAAAAGAATATATTTTGAAGAATTGCAGCTCTTATGTGTGAACTTAAGGTCTGTAGCTACTTTTTACTCAGCTAAATGTTGTTGGTCAAATTATGGCTTTATAGTTAGGCTGTTTTGTATGGCTTTACTGTTTACTTACTTATACATTGTTTAATATTTAATCTTACTGCATAAGGTAAAGAAAGGAAGCAGAAGGAAAAGCAAGAAATTAATGACATGAAAATTATAATAAATTTGTAGTTTGCTCTCCAGCTTATATCTTTTAAATGCAGACATTGATCTGATTGGAATTTTTAAAACACGTATGACCCTCTCCCTATTGCCTTAATTTCCATTGCTAAGAGAAACCCAGTGGTAATTATACTTATTTTGGCTTTTAATTTACTAGTATAACAGCAACTATCACATGATGGATTATCTGTAAAAAAAAAAAAATTGCAAACAGAAGGCCTCTCATTTTCTTAAGTTGTTTCGTTTGGAATTTAAACACAAAAAACATTAAAAATAAACCTGCTAAGTTTGGAGTAAAAACCCAAGCAGTCCAAAAAGTCAAATCACAAAGGCATTTTTTAAAAAATTTCTGATGCTGTAGCACCTGTTAAATCCCAGTCTCTACTCTTATAACCCTTCAACTCTCCCTGTTGACTGAAGTCTCTCCGGATACTACACCTCCCAGCCCTGCTCTCACGCAGTATCTGGGAAGCTGACCCAACCCCCAGCCTCATAGACAGGCACCTCCACACAGACCAAGAAAATCATAATGTGAAATACCTCTGGTCACAAGGGTTCAAACAAAACTGAGCTTATGATTTTTTACTGGAAACTGTAGGAAAAGAAGCTTACTTTTGGCTGAAGCCACAATGATGAAAGTCTACAAAATTTAAGTTAGTTTAGCATTGCACGAGAACCACCTTAGCACTTTTCTGAAAAGAAAGCAACAGAGAAAATCACACTTTCTGATGGCAGATCAGGGCACCTGGACCCTGCTGCTCCTTACCTCTAGATTGCTCCTCTGGACCTCTCAGTTACCTCAGGCAGAAATAGATGACAGATGACCTTGAGTAAAGAGATGCTGTCATCTATAAAACAAAGACTTGAGACTAGATGATGTTCTCAAATTCTTTCAAATGTCACAGTTTTTGATATTGCAATCAACCATTCTTCAGCGAATCTGTGCATAGAATTCAGAAAGGGGCCTAATTTCATGTGGCCAAATAAATGATGCAGACCATCTTTACTCTTTACAGATAACAAAAGGTGAATCCTAATATATACATAACTGGAGGGGCCTTGAGAGTTTGTCTACTTCTCATTCTGAGCTTCTGTACCTAAATGAAAAAATAGTTAAGGATTTTTAACATATGGCATCTTCAATTTGATGGAGCTGGAGGGCAAATGCCCAATTTAACTTAGTATGTGATGTCAGATGTCATTCCTCACCTTTCATGACCTTGAGTACTCCTGCCCCTGTTTGATGAATGACCGCAACAGTTATCTCCCTTAGTTTCACATGTATTTGATGAAAATTCTACTTATACAATTTAGTAGAATTTTCAAAGAAAAATCCCTTTTACATAATCCTTCATAGTTTAATAATTCTTTGATAGACAGCATCTATATTTCCCCTGCTAATTATTTTCCCAATAAGGCAAGGTATTATATTTCCCAGAAGATATTTTTTAGGTAGGAAATCTTTTGAAAATATACAATATTTTGACCTTTTAAGATAAAGACTTGTTGTGAAACAAGTCCTTTTTATTACTAGGGTGTCATTCAAAATAAGATAATATGTTTAGGCATGTTGCAGCAATTTACTTGATATTACTCAAATTTTACCCTCTAATTAGAAGAAGAAATATGAAGCTTCATCAGTGCATAATTTAACAAACTCAATGTCAGAAAATTACCATATTTTATTCTTGCTTAGCACCAAACTTTGTGGGCATGGAGGAAAAATGTTCACTTCTAAAATGCAGAATAAGATTATAACAAAAGAGTGCTTGAGAGGTGACGGTGTGGGTACAGGCTAATCAAAGGTTTTGGACAACTTCCAAAAGGCAGATTTTAAAATGACTCAACCTCCCAATTCCCATCTGCTTTGGAATGAGTGGAAAAAGAAATGAAATCATGTGGGGAGAAGGAAACTTGAAAATGAGAACTTTCTAAAGCTTTCATGAAAATGATTATGAAGCAATGAAGGTTCCAGGAAGAATTCTCAGATTGAGAACCACCATGTATGTGGCACAGACCTCTCTAAACGGATTCCTAGTTTAATTTGCTCTATTATCACTCTACCCATTATCGACATATGTAACCTAGTAGCACAGGTCAGAGGCTTTAACAGTTAACCATAAGATTATGACAGTTTAACAAAACCAAGGTGGTTTTCCATGTCCATCACAGTCTAATAGGATTGTCTTCAGTCATTCCACTGTGTGATTTCACCTTCCCCTAGATTCTTGCAGTCCACCCTATTCACACAGGAAGAAGGGGGAATAAGACATAAAGGAAGTGAACCCACATGTGAACTGCTTTGGCCTAGAAATGATACAAATCCGCTTACCTTCACATCATATTGGCTAAAAGTCAGTCAGTCATATGTCTATATCTGGGTGCAAAGGATGTAGGGAAAGAGAGTCCAGTAGCACGCCAAAGGAAAATGAAGTGAGCATCGGGGGATCCGTCAAAGCCTGTCACAAAACCGTACTCATTGCTTCCCTCCCTCCATCACACTTGAAGAAGCAAAACTCTCAAAACAGTTAGGATGCAGAGTAAAGTATGCTCTCAAGTCAGGTGGCCAGATTCCAATGTGGAATCAGCTCTTAGTAGCCATGTGATCTCGG
>RJWT010012881.1:0-22116 GCA_004365215.1 Cuniculus paca | reverse complement strand
AGATTCCATAAACTGCCTAACATTCTTTAACAAATTACTTTTCTGATTAAACTAGCCAGAGTGAGTTCTGTGAAATTGGCGCTGTCCTCAGGACTGCATTAAGACCTTTGGTTGTCTTCTGATCAAGGGCTAGATTAGGATGACTCATCACACCCACCTTCTGTAACTCAGAATTAAGACAGATAAACCACCACCCCAGCAATAGATGCACGCAAGCACATACCATGTACCAGATTTGAGCTGCATGCCTGGGATCTACTAACACCAAGGCCTGAGCATCCAGCAGACCCTAACCCAGAGGTGCAGGCAGAGGGTGGGTAGACAGTGCCATGTCGTGCCATCAGTGTTGTGCTGAAGGAACACTGAAAATGAAGGGCACAAGTTTGCCCTAGGTGTAGGGAAGCTTTCAGGTGAAGGTGACTTTTACTGGAAAAGAGAAAACATTTTCCATTACACAGAAGCAAACGTTTTATAAGCAAAGGTGATAAGATGCATAAAAACCCCGATGTATGGATGGACAGGACACATTTCTGTAAGTCACAATGTGGAAGCATTGAGAATGATATTCAACAACTGCATATTGGTCTCCTCCCAGATTCATATATTGAACCCTAATCTTTGATGCAATGATATTAGGAGGTGGGGCCTTTGGGAGGTAATAGGTTTAGAAGAGTTCAAGAGGATGGAGCCCCAGGATAGGGACAATGTCCTTACAGAAAGGAACTAGAGCTTCCTATCTTAGCCACATAAGGATGCATTGAGAAGGCAACCATGAATGCAGCAGGAAGTGGCCCTCACCAAGGGCCTGGCCATAATGGCTCTCTGACCTTGGGCTTCCAACCTTCAGAATTGTGAACAATGAATGTTTGTCATTTAAGTCACCCAAGTCATAGTGTTCCGTTATAGTGACATGAACAGACCATACCAGGAACTGAGGCTGGATGGACAAATCAATCAGATTAAGGGGATCTTTGGCCAAAAATTTAAGAGGCTTGGTCTTCATTGAGAAGACAGGAAGGGCCCACTGAAAGACTATAAATAAGGAAGTGGTATCGCATCTCTTTGTTTTAGAATGATCTCCTTAGCAGTACTAAGGAATATGGGTTGAAGGGGTTATTTTGTAGTATTTTGAATTTTAAAAATTCTGTTGTACTGATCAATGATGCAAAAGTACATGAGGCACCTTTTAAATAGCTTTCTAAGTCTATAAAATGTTACAGAAATAGCAGGTGCTAATAGTTGTTGAGTTTATACAAAGCATCCAGCATCGTGCTAAGCACCCTTCAAGTGTCATTTCTTTAACTTGAACTCTGTGCCTAATCTCATCTATAAAGTGAGAAATAACACTGGCTTCACTGGCTTGTCAGGAAGATTAAAATAATATTTTAAACGAAGTTTTTGGTGATCCCTTGCAAAGTCAAGAAGTCCATAGAAATTGCCTATGTTTACAACAGTCCTCTGAGGTAGGATCACATTGTTCCATTTCATAGACAGAAAAAGTGAGCCTTGCAAGTCCCTCAGGCTTTGTAACTGACAGCCACAGGGATTAGATGGTCGCAGACTTTGGACAGTTTGCCAATACAGTTACTGTGTAGTCATTGGTCACTGTCACTGAGAGTCAAAGATCAGAGCAAGAGCTCTATGCATGACCAAGGTGACGCAAAGGGACCCCTGCTGCAAACCAAGGGATGTCTGAGGGAAGCTGGCTGCCATGCCTAGGAGTCAGCTTCTTTACTCTGTGGAAGCTTGGGGAGAGAAGCCAAAAGGAGAGGTGGAAGCAGAACATGGCATTGTCAACAGAGCCGAAGTCCCAGCCTCTAGCCTGGGTGGGCGGCTACCCCTGGGGTTCTGGGTGATGGTGCCAGGTCTGCTTGATCTCAATGGCCCCATGTAGTGCAGGGCGACACATGTGCCTAGAATCTTAGCAGATATGCACCTTTCCCCAGTCCAATGGAAGATCATAGTAGGCTGACTGGATTGTGGTGAACTCCCTCACTTTAGGGATGACCATGCTCTAGGGGCATCTAGAGTCTTCTCATAGGCTGGCAGGACTCATCTGATCACTTGGAGCATGGAGAACCTGGAAAGCCTGCAGAACTGTTGATGGGGAGCAGTGATGCCTGGTTGCATGAATTCTTGATGGACTTCCCTCCTGAAGGCATTAGTGTGCCCTTGAAGGCAGATAATTGAAATTCAGATTTGGATGTTCTATTACTTTGTGATGTTCTTTATGGGGCTGCTTGGCGTTTCCTGGTGACTTGGTTGCAGCTTTAGTGACTCCATTATGGAGAAAGATATTGATTTGTCAGGGTGGTGTCAGGAGCACTGCTCTGATGAAAATTGATTTATCTCTTTCCAAGCAGCTTGTGTTTTTAATTCGTCTTTGCCTCCAACGAGGTGTGGGGTGGGGTTGTGTGGGAGGGCGAGTCCCCTGCCAGGACTCCGTTCACCACTTACACACTGTAAATAAAGCTTGGGCTGCAGCCCAGGCTACAGCTTTATGCTCTGTGCTGAAGAGATAAAATAGCTCCTCATTTGCCTCTGCTAGTATCAGTAACATTTGTGCTCATTCCTCTCCTTGCCTGACACAGACACACATAGCTGGGTGTGACGAATGAGGAGAGTAACTCTCAAGACCATGGGAGAAAGGCTTCCTCCCTCTCTCTCAACAAAAAACCAGTCGATATTGAAGTGGCAGCTGGACTAGAACGGCTTCTATTTGCATGCTGATGAACTGCGGGGGTGAGGGTGGTGATTCATGTCTCTAATTGTGAGACTTTAGGGCTCTGTGGCCCATCCCTCCATTCACAGCCACAGGGTGATGGACTGTGAGTGCTTGGTCTAGAATCTCTCTTCTGCTACCTTCTAGTTATGAGTGCTGGACACTTATTTAATATCTATGAGACTCAGAACCTTTAATAATACCAAGAAGTAGAGGATACTTGACTGATGAGGACGGGTAGGAAAAAGAAATGAAATAATCCATATATATTCTTAGCATAGTACCTGCCCTGAGATTTTAAAAAACATTAGAAGTCAGTAAGTTAAAAAAAAAAAAAAGAAAGAAAAAAGAAAAATAACAACTATTTGTTGACTTCTTATTTTGTGACCATGTTGAATTTGATCACAGAAACAACAGAGATGGCTTTAAAAGTTCAAGGTACCTTTTTGGAGATATAAGTCAACCCATGACAATTCACCCTGTGACATTCTCCAATCATACTCTTCTCACATGCAAAATACAGTCTCCCCATCCCAGCATCCTCAAACATCTTATCCACTCTAGCACCAGCTCTTAAGTCCAGTTTCTTATGTGTACAAATCACACGCGTACGCATGATACTGTACCAGATCCCTGCTTTCCTGGGAACAAAGCAGGAGAAACAAGTGGCACCTGAGAGGTAGAGGAAGGAAGACTTTTTCCAGGCTGATGGGCTGAAGAGTTCTGTTTTGGATGTGTTTGAGGTAATAGCTCTCAAGGGACACCAAATGAAGCTACTTAGTAGGTAGCTGAACATTGTATATTCTTATAACTTTGTTCTCCATTTCTCCCATAATTTTCAAAAGAGGCAAATCTCATGACAAAAACTGTCACTCCTTCGAGGGCAGGTGTGAGGCAGAAAGCAGTTTGCCTGCTCTTCAGAGGTGGATCTGGAGGAGAAAACAACCACAAACAGATTGAGTGATGTGACTGTAGCAGCCGAAGCATGAGACGTTAATGTATCTCTTCACTGGATATGACTTATTAGTGCCCTATCAGTCTGCATAGGAGACCGAATAAGCCATCAGCAAATTTCGTCTTCAGAGAGTTCATAATCATGATCGATTTGTGGCTGGACAGGAGCTTGTAGTCCATGAACATTTGTAATACAAGATGAAAAATAAACTAATAATTTGGTGTGAAAATTCATAGAGAAAGGAGGTCATCTCTTCCTCTGTGTATGTGTGTGTGTGTGTGTGTGTGTGTGTGTGTGTCTGTGTCTGTGTCTGTGTGTATGTCTGTGTGAGAGGAAGAAGAGCTTGTAGAGGCATTGACTTGAATCTGGACTCTAAAGGATGAGTTATATTTGAGTATTCAGGAATGGGTTCAGGGAGGCTGACTTTATAAGCACACAGAAGACAAGGTAAGGACAAATATTATCTAAGCATTAGCCTGGTACATTAAAATATTTAATACATATGTAGAGATGTTAAAGTGCATACAGTTTATCATAAAAAGTCAAGCTAACGAAATAGCCTATTTACTTGTGCAATCTCACTAGATACCCAGAATAATACTACATGGAATAGACCTTAGTATACTTGTTCTCTTATTATTCTTGAGGAAATAGACTCAGGAGAGTTGAGTATCATGTCAGGTCCACACAGTTAGTAAGTAGCAGACCTGGGATTCAAGTAAATGTGTTTTAACTGAGGTTTGTGACCTTTCTACTGGGTCTCCTTTGTCACTGTTCTCCCTTTCGTTTTGTTTTGTTTTGGCTACCAGGAATCAAACTCAGGACCTTGCGCTTGCCAGACAGACACTTGTGCCGCTGAGCTATATCCCTGGCCCTCTTTTCCCTTTCTTCAATCCTTTTACTGAAAATTGTTTTCTTCCTGACATGAGGCTGGGAGGAATTGTGCAGGTTCTACTGTGGGCCAAGATTGGGAGAAGAGGGGAGGCAACCTATGGAACAAACCTTTCTTTGATGCTGCCACATCTCCATTGGGCCATAACACAGATCATGGAATGAAGAAGAAAAACTGTCACTTTAATTCAGTGCCTGTGGCAGATCACCTGCTATCAGTACAGGGGACACAACCCAGCCAAGCCAGATTCCTGTCCATATTCAAGGTCACTTTAGGCTGCTCTAGAATGTCAGCCTCAGAGCACCTGCTCCCTGGGTGGAAGGCAAAGATTCTTGACCCCTTAGAACAGACCTACAGAAAATTAAGGACACAGTGGCCTCCTGCAGTGGGGGAGAAGCTGGAGCACAACACAAGTGAGTCCTGAGTCTCAAAGCCAGACTGTCTTGCTGTTTCCTGACTCCAACCAGCTTGGCTCCAGGACAGGGAACCTAGTCAGAGACCCATGAGCGAACATCACAGATCCATGTGGTCATGTGGGGTGCACATCCTGATTACAGTGGCCAAGAGTCAGGTCTTTGTGTCTAGAAGGTAGTGGATTATGACTACATTCTGTCAGCCTGAGTGGAATCTTCTGCAAGAAGCCTAGATGTGGGAAATTACAGATTGGTCTTTGTCTCCTTCTTTACTAGAGTTCCCTCTTCCCATAGACACACAAAAGAGAAGACAGAAAAAGTATACTCCTAATAATAGCAATGTTCCTCTATGAGGTTTTATGTCTGACACAGTTCTGAGTCCCTTGAATATAGTAACTCTTTTAATTCCCTAGTAACCTTATAAAGTAGATACTTTTACTGTACCTTTTATAAATAGGAAAACTGAGGTCTATAGAAATTAAATAAGCTACCCATATACAGTTTTGTAGTGGTGGGGAAAATCTGAACCCAGGGCTGTCTGATCCAGGAGAATATCTCTCAGCCACTGTGATACCCAAAACTGGCCCAGAGGAGCCTCAACAGAAGAGCCTTAGAGGCCTCCAAAATGTTTCAACCCTTCCTGAGGGTTCCAGTTGACAAAGTTTTTCAGGAATGGGTTCAGGGAGGCAACATAACGTCCTTGAGGTCAATGGCAGATTTGCCGCTAACTCGTATTTGGCTAACCTCTCCCTCAGTCTGCATTCTCAATCTTTGTTAATGGTGACATTATCCAGTCAATGAGCACCTAAACCAGAAACGTCAGAGTTGTCTTCAGTTCCTGCCTCCTCCCAGGTCCTGCCCCCAAGCAGTTCAGCACCAGTCCCTCCAACTCCATTTAAGAAACCCATTTTGAACCCCACCTTCTCCTCTCTATTCCCACAGCTGCTGTCCAAGTCCAGGACTGTGACATCCTTTGTCTGGGTGACTACAGTCACTTCTATTTAGATGAAGCTCCCTAACAACTGGACACCAGTTTTTCTGGTTACCTCTTACGCTGTATCCCACTAGCCCCAGGCCTCAGGAGCTCGTCTCCCAAATGAAATGTCTGTCCATTCCTTCTAGCCTCTGCCATGGTGTCCTCTATGCTTCATCTGTCCTTCCATTTTAATACTGGAAAGTTCCTATTCATCCTCAAGGTCTCACTAGTGTCCCACTTCCTTTGTTAGTTCTCCAAATATTCACAGCTTCGCCCATGCTGCAGGGGCACTCGTTCATGCACCTGGCTCCCACAAACTAGGCGCTTCTTTAATTCAACTGTTTATGTGTCTTTCTTTCCCCACAGACAAGACCTTATTCGTCTTTCTCTCCTGTACACCTAGTATGATCCGTAGCACATAATATATGATACATAAAGGAATGTGATGTAAATGAATAAAAAACACTGACAGACTGATAACTCATTGGGATGAATCTGGTAAAAGCAATGGGGTCTGACACCTTCTCGTGTAGGCACACATCCTCCAGGTACACAAACTCAGGGTGCATGACTTTAAGTTTCATGTTCTCTGCCAGATTTATTACGTGCATAGACCTCACAAGCATACACACTACTCACTACACATACTTACTCCTTGTACAATGACCCTTGATACACACATGTACAAAACAGGTTGTAATCTCCCAACATTAGCTAAAGGGGACATTAGCTTGGTAAGGGAGCAGTTCTTCTTACTGCCCAGAGGTCCATGTTTTAAACAAAATCATGCCTTGGAAAATACTTGCTTGTGGGTAGATCATGCTAATGGCAATCAGAAGCTCCTGATGACATCCTAAAGTCTCACTCTCAAGAGAAAAGCTGACCATTCAGGAGTAGGGGTGAGGGAAAAGGAAAAGGACCAAACTTCCAAGAGAGCTGTCTCATAAAAGGTGAAAGAAGATGTCCCTTTTAGCATCACTGGCAATCTCTATCTAGAACCATGGTTATCCTTAAAAACCTGGGTAGATTCACTGCCAGCAGAGATCACACTGCTGAAGGGACCCACACGGAGGGTCCATCACCAGTTTAAAGCCTTTTCCCAGAGTAGCTTCTCCAATGAGAATGGAAGCTTATGTTGAAGAATGCAAGCATAGTACCACATGTGCTTATAGAACTGCATGGCGTCCCATCTGATGCCTCCCTTAGTCATCATAGCCACATGGGGAGGGAGACATTATTGTTCCCATTATGTAGACAATAAAACAGATTCTCAGAGAGAGAAAGGCATTTGTCTGACATTGCACAGCCTGATAGAACAAGGATTTAAACCTAGACTAATGTGCCTCTAATCTTGGTCAGTTTTCTGCCTCATTTGCTGGATCAGAAAGATGCACAGCATCCCAGAGAGGGAGCCCAGGGGTCCAAGAGTCAAAGGTTTTCTCTGTTGTCAAGATCCTCTGTCCTCTCAATGTTCATTCCCCGAGTTGTGTTGGTGCTGGGCTTGTGCTATCCTTCTCCAAAAACATGTTTTCTTCGTCTTCCTGTTCTTTCTTGCATTTGTGTCTCTAATTCTGGGGCTTCAAAATTCAGAAGGAATTGATTCCATAAGGCTTTTCCTCATTGTCTCTCATCAAAGTTGCTCTATGTGTTTGGAACATATTTCCATGTGTGTAGTTATTTATAGGTACAGTTTGAACAACACTGAACCATCGATACCTGAATAAGAGGAGTTCTGGCCCCAAGTTACAGGTGAAACGTGGTATTTTCAAATTGTTATACTTCAGCTGTTACATTCTGCAAGGAACATTGCCCAGGTGAGAGAAAACAGAATAAAGACAGGGTCCAGGAGCAAACCATATAAAAAATATTTGAAGGAACAGAAAATGTTTAGCCTGGAGAGACTGGCAATATTTGGGCACCTCCATGCCAAACAAGAAAGAGTTAAGGAGCAAGACATTGCTCATGAATAGATTAATAAACACATGAAAAGCAATCTTAGCCATCAATTAATGATCTTCTTATATTCCACATCCATTGAGAATCCACTGTTGTTGACTCTCAGCACTAGAGATATATGAGATGGTTTCTTTGCATGTTAGGCAGCTTCTGGTCACAGTAAGAGCTCAAGCAGGTGTGAAGTGGCTACTTGCCATGGACAATACTTCAGGGCTTCCAGCACTAAATGGATGATTACAAAAGATGAGTTCCAGTGTGTGGTGATTCAAATTTTTAAAGTTCCTTGAAGGTAGATACAATCACTTAATACAGGACATGGTACACTCTACTTGGTGAAAGACTAACCCATATAAAACACAACTGTGCTATCCACTCACCCCATCTTTGGGGTGTGCAGGGGGATGCCCAGGAAAACTAAATGAGTGAAGGAAGAAAACCAAAGCAGTATGAACTGGGCTCAAATTATGTGCTGACCCACAAGTGGACTGACTGATCACTGAGATAAAGAACAGGGTGAAAGTTGTCTGTTTCTCACAAGTGATTTCTTAAAATCTCTTAATACCCAGTTCTACAAGACAATAATCACAGAGTGAGCACAGTGATCGTTAGATGTAGCCCTAGGCTATAAATTAGAGTTGGATAATTTTTTAAAAATTGTCCCAGAACTATTGGGTTTTATTTTCTTAATGATTATACAAATTACTAAACATTTTGTCTTCCTCTTGTACATAGTTTTGGTTATTTTTAGAGCTTTTTTCATGAGATCTGGGGAATGATGTATATTCACTTCCACTATTCGGATCCTAGGCTAAATCTGCCACCCATTACTCAGGATGCCTCTTAACCCTCATTGTCCTCAACACAGACACATCGTTTTTGGGGGGACAGAATGGTGTAAGGTATCAGGCACCAGGCAAGTTGTACTATATGCCTGCTTCACTTTCAGCACCCTTTACCAATCTTTCCTATAGATGAAGACCTAGGTATTTAAGGAAGTCACCACAAATACACAGCAAGAAAGTTACAGAATTGTCTTCTTTCCTTTCCTTTTCTTTTTCCTTTCCCTCCCTTCCCTTTTTCCCCTCCCCTCCTCTACTCTGTTTTTTCTTCTTGTCTTTTTCTTTTCTCTAAATTCTGTGCTTTTCTTAATCCTGGAAGAGAAGAACTACCCCTTGCTGAGGCCTCCTTCTGCTCTTGTAGCCTTTCCAGAGCTTCCCTGGCTGGTTTAGAGCAGAGAAAAACCTGTTCTTTTCCCCAGTGTGGAATTCTGGGTGAGCTAAAGTTTACCTAGGACACTGCTTAAAACGCTGCCATTCAAAGCCCTTTTCCTAATTCTGGCACCAGGTTTGTTTCATTCAACTTCATGTAGACAAGAAGGAGCAAACAGCTTGGACATCTGCACTGCCAATTCCTTTTTGATCTAAGAGCATTTGCCCAAGAGAACCATGTGTTCTGAAGAGTCTCATGAACAATCTTTGCAAGCAAATGAGAAATTCCATCTTGTGATTATCTTTCATATATCCATGGAGGTCATAGACCTTGACTGTTTTAAGTGTTCAACCAATAAATGACAGAAGATTACATTCAAAACTAGAATCTCAAGTTCTTCACCTTTCAAATGCTAAGGATATTGGTAATTTCCTACCAAGTAATGAGTAACAAATCAACAAGCTCATTTTATTTCTATGTAATTGCTGTTTAGCAAATCTTGATACTACTTTGTTTTCTCTGCCTCACTCTTTCCAATCCCTGTCTTTGGACCAAGGCTGGGAGCAGGGAGGTTCCCTCCTGCTGAGTACACACTGTTCATGCCAGTCAAGGGGTCACCAGCCTCAGGGGTTCTCACTCAGCTCAGGTGAAGATTCAACAGCCAAGAGGCAGGGGGTTTGTGCATCACTCAGAACTCACCAGTGCTTGCCTCTCCCCTGGTGAAGGTTTTCATTTCAGATGCCTTCCATAATCCCTCTTTCTCCAATCTATTTGCCTACATTTGAATTGGGAAGTAATGACATATCACAGAGTAACTTCAAACATAGAGAACACAGGTGTCCAGCCATAGACTCTGCAGAAATCTTAGCAGGCCCCACACTATCAAATGTGTTGGATACTCAGCCATATTGAGGCCAGGGGAATCATCAAGCACTGTCCACACAGACACAAGCTCACAACATCTTACACAGTGAAAAGATTCATTTTCAAGGGCTTTACAGAAGTTTGCTCCCCAGTCTGGAACAACATCTTATCTTGTAAATGCCCAGAGAACTGGCAAAGGCATCATTTCCCATATTGGCTTCACCACAGGGATTAATAGAGAATGCATTCAGTGTTGGTGAAGCATCAGATCTACAGCCAATTTGAGTTAAGAATGATGTGGACAGGAGTAAGCCCCCCAATTTACCCATCCTCTTTGCTCCCTTTGAACATAGACCTGTGTGTGGGCTCTACTTGTTTGGATTTTTCTTGCATTTGAAAACCTACAGAAGAGTTCAGAGGTGGTAAGAGTTTGAGATGAACTATTGTTTATATATATTTGTTATATATTTAGTTAGTTAATGAATAGATCAGGAGCTTTCGAGTAAGGAATTTGCCACAAGGGCCCAGTATGTGTACATGTTCTAAAATTATTTAACTTGCATTTTGATCTTGGGAGGTCAGTTTTCTTATCATCATCAGTTTGCAAATGAAAAAAGTTTGAAGCTCAGAGATTATACATAAATTGTTCAGTGGTGCAAATTGAGAATAAGGAAGAGCCAACATTCAAATTTGTATCTTTTTCATTCTGAATATGCTCTTCTTTCTACAAAAAATAATGCCTTTTCTTCAAATACAGTTTCATAGCAATAATGACTACTTTGGGAAATCACCTTTAATTACTAATATCTAGTTAAATGGTCATTTATTTTCCAAGTTTCCTTGAGCACTTTTCCATGTGACATGCATTTAAGATAGTTTTGATCATTACATAAAAATACATTTGTATTCTATTCTCTTGACACAATGTTGTATAATATGCTTTCCCCAATATTGCTAAATAATCTTTAAAATTCATTTACAAAATGGCAAAATAATCCATTGGGTTAATTTCCATAATTTAGTAGAACATTTTCATATTATGAGCCACTTAGCTTTTTCCCACTTTTTGCTATTATGAATAATGCCACGGTGAAGGTATTCGTCATAGAAACCTTTCCTCCAAGGCAGCATTTTGTAAGGGAAGAAAGAGCATGGAGTCAGACAGACTGTATTTAGACACAAATTTTCCTTCATTATAATGGTGCAACTTTCCATAAGTCACTGTGTTAGTCAGCTTTCTGTCCCTGAGACAAAATACCAGAGAAAAACAACTTAGCAAAGCACAGATTTATTTAGGTCATGGTTTCTGTCCATGGTCAGTGGTTCCATTGCTTTTAGATTTGTGACAAGGCAGAAACATTATGGAAGAAAGGCATGGCTGAGGAAAGCTCACTTCATGGCACCCAGGAAATAGGGGAAAAAAAGCCAGAGAAGAAGTTACAGCACCCATAATCATGTCCCTATAACCCACTTCCTTCAGTTAGGTCCCACTTTCTGTTTCTATCATCTCCCAACAATGCCATGAAATTTTGGGTTTATGAGTAGACTATTAGACTCCTCATGATCCAACCATGTTCCAAAAGCCCCCACATTTTATTTATGTATTTTTTTTCTTTTGGGGAACATTTTAGATCTAAATCATAACAAACATTTAGCCATTGTTGTAATTTAATTTTCTTACCTATGAAAAGTGAATAAGAATATATGTCAAAGGCACAATAGGTAGAATTGGTACCCCTTTGATCACAGGCCAAAGAGTAGATATGCTAGACATGTAACAAGTGTTAACTCTACTTTCCTCTTTAGGAAACCCATTAAGTCCAGTGTCAGTGTATGTATACTTTTGTGAGATCAATACCTACTGCAAAATTTCTTTTCAAAATGGTTAGGATAACTTGGACTGTCACTAGCAATGTACAAAAGTAGTACGTCACCACAAGTTTCCAACCACTATTTTTACATTTTTCTCATGTCTATCATTTTGAAAGGGTTACAAGATAGAAATAAAAATAAACCCTGTGTTATTTACTTAGGAAGATGCTGGACTAAGTGGTCACGAAAATGAGTCACAAAGCTTTTGAAAGCCAGAGACTGATTAGTGGCCGGGAAGGCTTATACACAAGCCCTATCTGACTAATCAAATCCCCTTGAACCCAGTGACTGATGGCATATAAAAGATCTCTTCTTGACAGGCAATGTTATCTGACCTGAACATGGGTGCCTGGTAGACATTGCAAAACCTTCTTAACTCACAATTTTTTAAAAAAGGACGACTTGTCATCTGATAATGAGGCTTAACAAGATTCTCTCCCAAATTGGATTTGACATATGCCTGGCACTTGGGCAGCTGAGCCCTCCCTCCCTAGCCAGATCTCAGCAGCTACAGCCCTGGGCTGCAGGGCTCCATCTTTCCTGCTGCTGACACAGCTGCTAATCCCAGGCTAATGAGCAATCCCGAGGCAGAGGAAGCAGAGAGGGGCCAGAGGAGTGGGAGGTGGGGAGTGGGCAACTAGAGCATGGGTAGGAGGAGTTGCATTGCCCAGGGCAACCTGAGAATATAGTTTTTCTAGAGTGTTTCCTAGGTATGAGCTGGGCCAATGCTCTGGGTCCTATGCTAGCCTGGGGATTTTCTCAGAGAGGATGTCAGAGAGCAAGAAGGAAGTAGTTGCTGAGGTTGACTTGAAGTCCAAGTTCATTTGTTCATAAGATGGGCAAGATTGGGGACTGTCTTCTCAGGATGTCTCTTCAAGATTGCTTTTGATTTTCATTTACTTTGTTTTGGTTTCACTTTAAAAAAAGATTAGGAACAAGGAGTACATTGCAAGTGATTTACTTTGGATGATATATTTATCCAAGTGTGGTTCTGAAAATTTCAAATCAAAATGTAAATCTTAAAAGTAGTATCCCACTCATCACACACACACACACACGCACACACACACAACACAATGCTTTCAAGTGTACATGGGGTGTTCACCAAGATACACCATATAACGTAAATGTCACAAACAAGTTGGGACACATTTTGCAAGTTTAAAATCCTGTATTCTATGTTATCTGATAATGTCATAATTAACTTGGACATCAATAAAAATATAGATTTGAAAAGTAGACTAGGTATTTCTAAATAAACTGTAGGTCAAATAAAAGACCACAAGGTAAATTATAGAATATTTTAAGCTAATTAACAAAGACAATTTAATTTGAATTAGTCAAGTTTCTCTTTGCTGGGACAAAATACCTGATGTGCATAATTTCAAAGGGAGAAAAGTTTGGCTCATGATTTCAGAGGTTTCAGTCCATGGTTATTGGCTGGATCCAGGCTTAAAAACATGATGTTAGAAGAGTGTGGTAGAGAAAAACTCAACTCATGGAGACCAGGAAGCAGTGCTGGTTGGAAAGAGCAAGAGAAGAAGTGGCTGAGACCAAATACAGTCATTCAAATCATGCTCTCATGACTCACTTCATCCAGCTGGACCCTTCCTTTTAAAAGTCTCTTCAGCTATGAATTTATCAATGAATTAACTGTAGATGAAGTTAGTGCCTTCGCATCAGTCACCTCTCCAAGGGTTTCTTAATTCAGTCAAGTTGACAGTTAAGGCAACTATCATACACAAGTTATAGAAGGCATTCTAGGGGAGCACTTTGACAATTAGAGTATTTCTTGTAGCATCACTAAAATTGGCAAAATGAATTGAAACTGCCTAAAAGTTCAAGCAGAGAACATTGGTTGAAAAACCTATAGCACATTCACTCAATAAAGTATTATGCCATTGTTGGAAATAAATGAGGAAAATTTGTGAATGAATGCAAAACAATTTCAAAGAAATGATGATAAAAGAAAAAAGTGCAAATATGTTTATATCTGTATATATATATAGGCAAGTATGAGAACAGTCTTTTAGCTCTTTATCATTACAGAAAGAAACATCTGAAGAATAAATTTTTAAAAAACAAATGATGTGCTTGTGAGGCTGTACATGTACATGATACTTTTGGAGGGTGGAAGTAATGGGATGAAAATGTATGGGAAGGAGTGGCAATTTCTGATTATGCCTTTTCAAATGTTTGACTTTTGAAACCTGCTAATTATAAAATGAAATTAAAACAAAATAATGCAAAAGCCAGAGGAATCTAAAACCAAAAGCAAACTGACAAATGAACCTAATTTCATTTCAGATGAGTAACATAACCATTCCAAAGTGAAAGAACTATTTCAAGTATCTTTGAACACAATATGTGATGACCTCTTGGTTTGGGTAGAATGGAGCTGTGGTGAAGAACTAAAAATAATTAGTGAGTTCCTTTTAGAAGGTGTATTTATAATAGTGGTGTGACAGAAGCAATTCTGAATCTGTTTTATATGTATTATAATATTGAATAAAAGGAGCGAATGTGTTGATATTGAGGGCCAAGATTCTCGTTATAAAGATGAGAGGCAAACCTATAATGTGGAATCATGTAAACCAAGCAAATGTCCTATGGAGGATGGATTGGAATTGAGATACTTCTAAACTATGTTTATGTAAATGTCTGTGTGTTTGTATAGTTAACTGTTAACACATCCATGCTTTGTAGGTTAGTGTGTGCACATGTTTGTGAGCATATGAACATACATTCATACATGCATGCGAGAATTTCCTAGCTCTGCTGAAAGGAGCAAGTATGGAAATATACTCTAAGAATAATAAATACAATTAGAACCCATATTTTTGTCTTTATTGATCAGTGTTCACTGAGAAACTAGGAGTTTTCAGAAAAATAGTTCATCCCAGGACTAGAGCTGGAGCTTGGTAAGTAAAAGATGAGATTAGAATGTTTTTATGAAGGAAAATAAGGAAATGCTTTAAAAACTGGTGGGAAAGTGTCACAAGGCCACAGCAGCCAGCTATAAAAACTTATAGATGACCAAACTTGAGACAATTTGAGTACCAAAATAATTAAGAACAGTAACGAATGATAAGCCATAGGAAAACAGAAATTTATGAAACAATACTCATAATATATTCAATATATACATTTTAGAAGATAGATAGATAGATAGATAGATAGATAGACAGATAGATGGATTGCTTGATTGATTGATAGCAGATAGATAGATATGCTGGGGATTTAGATCAGCAGTGTAAGCGCATGCCTGTCAAGTGCAAGGTCATGAGTTTGAACCCCGGTACCAAAAAATAAAATTGATAGATAGGTCGATAGATATATGACTAGATGGTAGAGCAGGAAGAAGACTTCTTGCTTACATTGGTGAGGACAATATGGAGGAGCGTTAGAGTTTGGAAATAATTTAGCAATCTTCATGGTAAATATGGGTTAAGCAAGAATAATCAATTGATACCAAATAAAAGAGGGATGGATTTTCATAAAAGAAAGATATTTACATGATTTTTACTGTCTCTTACACACTAATTATTCATTGAAAAATTTAAAATTCAATAACTTTATGCTGAAAATATTGATCAGATGATCAAATTATTATCACCAATGATGTCAGGTAGATTTTGGTATCTCCAGATTGATAATCTAATAGAGGGTGTGACTTGAATGTAGTCACACAGAGACATTAGACAATACAAAATGAATAACTGCTATGAAGTGATAGAAAGGTTGTGTTCTTCAAAATATGATTGTCATACCAAATGAGGAAAGGCTTTACCATTTTAGATAACTGGAATGAAGGTACTTGACAACTAGATAGAATCTTTTGCAATAGGAGAGAAAGATGTACTGGGGACTTTATTGGGTAAACTAATAAAGTTTGACTATATGAGGTATAAGTATAGCATAAATATAAATGTATGGGTTTTAGAATTGTAGTTCTCACATAAAAATATTCCTACTTCTGAAACACACATTGAAGTATTTAGTGGTAAAAATTCGTTATACATGTAAATGACCCTCAGACATTTCAGAAAACACACACCCACAGAAAATTCAAGCAAATGGAGAGAAATATCAATGAAGGTATATCAATACATAGAATTTTGAGTGTTCTTTGTACTATTTTATTCTTCTGTTGTGATTGATTTTTAAACTTCTAATTAACATCTAGGTAAAAAGGTGAGAGATGAAGCTAAATCAGTCTTCAGAGAGGGAAAATGTTACATTTGAATGTTGAAATTGGGAAAAGAGGTGTGAAATAAATAATACTAGTTTCTGTCATAAAGGTCAGAAAGAAAAACAAGCAAATTAAAACTCAACTAAAACCATGTAAGGAAATAACAAAGACAAGAGCACAAATTGTTTTTAAAAACCAGAAAAATAAGAAAAGAAACACTTTAAAAGAAGTTTAATAAATGTGATAAACTTCTAGTTAAACAAACACCAAAAACAGAGAACATAAATTACTTGTAATATGATAACAGTAATTAAGAAGTAGCATTACAAATCATATAACCTTTTAAAAGATAACAAGGAAACTTTCAAAAAACATTATTTCCACAAATTCTATAACTCAGGTCTAAATGAATATCTTCCTTGAAATACCCTACTGACCAACGACTACCAAACCAAAAACTAACACTATGTGATATGAAAGTTCCAAATTGCATTCTATCAGTGAATGAAGTTAGATTTTAAATCAAAACATTTTAAAAGAAAACTCTAGTCTTAATGGTTTACTTGGTGAATTCCATCAAACATTTAAGGAATATACAAGACCATGTTACACAAACTTTCTCAGAGTATAGCAGAAGAAATATGCCTTAACCCATTTTATGAGTTGACAATATCAAATCATGGCCAAGACATTATAAGAAAATATTCCTCACTAACATCAATACAACTCCTTAACAAAATATTTGTAAGCCTTTAGAAATAAATAAAAAGTATACAATATCATAACCAATTGAAAGTTTTCCCAGCAATATAAGTTTGGTTTAGAGTGATTAATGTAACCTGTATAACTAATATACAAATGTACAAGAACTATATGATCACCCTAAAAAAATGGAAAAAAGACATTTAACAACATCTAACACTCATTAATGATAAATATTCTCAGCCAACTACAATAGATATCTTGTATCAAATAAAAATCCTTAGTCTGGAAAAGGGCACCTACAAAATCTCTGTAACTAGTACTTAATTGTGAATCACCAAATGTTTTACCTCTAAGCTCATAAAAATGCCAGAATGTGAAATCTTTTATTTAGTATAGTGTGAAACTCTAGCCTGTCCAATAAGGCAAGAAAAGTAAAAAGTATACAACTTTAAAGAATGAATGTAATTAATTTATGATTAATTGATATCTATTATAAATTAACACATACTAACAAAATATTTTATATTATAAAATACTAATGTTAATGTTACAAAATATTTTAGTTAATTCAAATTAATAGACAATATAACATTTTATAAGAAAATTCTAAGTAATGAACAAAGAATCTCCTAGAATCATTTAAGCAATTTATCAATATTTTATGATAGAAATTAAATTGTATTTCCATATATTGGTAAAAATGATGAAAAATAAAATTAAAATTTTATTCAAGTATCATAAAAATATAAAATACTTAGTGATAAATTTAACAAAATATATGCAAATCCTCTACATTGGAAACTAAGATATTGCTGAGAAAGATTTTTAAGTCCTAAATAAATAGACATATAATATATTTGTGTTGGAAAATTCAATATTGTAAAAATGTTAAATTTTACATGCTGATGCATAATTCAGCATAATTCAAATCATAATTGCAAAACATTTTTTTAAAAATAGAAATAGATAATTCCAAGATTTGCATGAAAATTCAAATGACCGAGAATAGCCCAAACAATCTTGAAAAAGAACTCGAACTACTTGACTTCATGTCTTGATGTAAAGCTGCAGTAATGAAGACAGTTTGATATTGGCATAAGGATACACACACATCAATCAATGTGACAAATCAGAACGCATGTAAATAGTTGCATATGTTGATGACAAAGTAATTTTTGATAAATATAGCAAAGTCATTCAACAACTTGTGCTTGGATAGAAGCTTATCTTTGTGGAGGGAAAATGAACCCAATCCCTGACCTCACACCATACCATATTTAATTAGATGTGTATTTTAAACCTAAATGTAGAAGCTGAAAATTATAAAGCTTGTAGAAGAAAATAGGAGAAAGATCTCTTCACAAAACAGGTAAAATTTTCTAAGACAATATTTAGAAAACATCGACAACAAAATTAAAAGATGATAAACTAAATTTCATAAAAATTAAAACAAGTAAAATATCTAGCTGAAAAAAGATATCATTATAAAAAGCAGACAGACTTGGAGAAAATATTTCCAAAGTATATTTCTGACAAGAGACTTTTATTCGGAACATTTAAGGAACCCTTCTAACTCAATTGTAAAATGAAAACTCAATGCAAAAGGGCAAAAGTCTTGAACAATGAAACACCACTTCATAGCAATTGTTGGTAAGGAACACCTGAAATGCTTACACATCACTGAAGAATATGCAAAATGGCACCACTTTCCTGAAAAGCTGCCTAGCAAATTTCGTATAATATTAAAATACACCTACCACTTATTTCAGAAAGTGTACTCCTTTATGTTAGAGCAATATAAAAAATGGGCACAAGAAATATCAAATAAAAATGTTCATAGCAACTTTATTCACAATAGTCAAGAACTGGGACCAGCCCAACTGAATGTGAGATCTGCTTTATTTATACAATGTAATATTACTTAACTGTGGAAAGATACCATCTATGGATACCTGGAACAACATGGATGGACCTAAATGAGAACACTGAGCCCTATCCTAAAAGTGACATAAATAACTATGTGCTGCATGATTGCATTTATTCAAAGATAAAGAAGAGGAAAACATAATCTGAGATGAAGAGGCCCAAACAATGTTATCCTGAGGACTGTGAGGGTGGGAGAGGGAAGAGAACATTTGGCATATGTTATGGTTTGTGTCTGGGTGGCCCCCCAAGCCTCATGCAGTCATGGAAGCGGCTGAGTCTAGTGGTTGTGATTGGTTCATTGTCTAGCCCTGGGATCGGTGGTGTGAATGCTGCACCTGCTCAGGGATGGAGTCAGCATACAATACAAGGGAGGGAACAAGGCATGATTTTTGCCCTTTTTGCCCTTTTTGCTCTTGTTGTTTGCTGCCACCATGAATGGCTGCCCCTTAGCCAGGCTACCCTGCCTTGGAGCCAGCTGACTATGGACTAAAACCTCCAAAAACTGTAAGCTAAATAAACCTTTCCTTGCTTCACTTTGGGTGTCAGGTATTTTGTCTCAACAAGGAAAACTAACCATGACAGCAGAGCAGAGAATTTTGTAGTGGTAAGTGTCCTATATCTTCATATGGGTAGGAATATATGATGTATCTATTTTTTAAATTACCTTTAAGATTTATACATTTAAATATTTGCAACCCCTATTTAAATATAGCATTGTAAACTATAATTATTGAACCAAGTGAGGTAAGTGTGGTGTTGGTAATAGGTGAATTAAGAATAACTGAATGCCCACAATTTTGGGGGCTGGCTGATAGATTCATGGGAATTTATTATACTATTCTGTTTACTTGTTCACATTTGAACTTTTTCATAATAAAATGCTTTCCTTAAAAAAAGCAATGTGTGAGAGATATACAGTATATAGTCATTTATATAAAGTTTGAAAGCATGTATAAGGAACTACAGTATGTATTGTTTATAGGTATGCACTTGGTAGTAAGTGTTTACAAAAATACCCTTGGAAATTACAAACACCAGGTTTGATTATTGGTGACAACAGGATGGTACAAAAGAAAGGATTCATGGACTTTGACAGTATCTTATTTAATTGTTAAATTAGCCCCTGTGCAGTTTTAGGATGAAATATTTCATTAACGTTGTGGGAACCATAAAAAACCTCGGGCACTAGCTTGATGCTGAATGGGGAGTGTAGTGTGTTTCCTAAAACAGAAGATGACATTTTAATCCCTGTCTTGCTCACCTTTTAGGCAAGCACTCGATGAAATGGTAAGTAGAAAACTACTGTTCTAGTTTTGCTCTGGACTGTCTCCCTAGGGCCTAGGTGTTCAAGGCTTGGGCTCCAGCCTGGTCCTATTGGCAGGGAGTGGAACCTTTAAAAGGTGGGGCCTAGTTGAAGTCTTCAGGTCATTGGAGGAGTGCCCTTGAAGAAGACAGTGGGACTTCAGCCACTTCCTCTTCTCTTTTACTTTTGGCCCATGAAGTGAGTGGTTTTGCTCTGCCATACAGTCCTGTCATGATGTACCACAACGGGGCCAACTAATCCTGGACCAAACTCTAAAAACGTGAGTCTCAAATAACCTTTTTTTCTCTTTTTAAGTTGATTATCTCATACATTTGTTATAGGAATGAAAAGCTGACTAACACAAGTACTGAGCAGGTTATAAAGCACCACCAAACGCAAAGACTTTAGGGAGAAGACAGAGGGATTTCCAGTCCTCTACAGTTGTTGGCATTGTTTTAGAAATGCTGCACTTTTCAGGTGTGAGATCCTTAAAGGACTGCGCCCTATGTGACTTTGTGTGTCTGGTCCTTAAAACAGTGGAATGCTTAAAACTTGGAATGTTCAAGACCTGTTTACGGAAGGAATGAATAGACAGTACCTCTCAGTGAGGGATATGGGTATCCCAGTGGGGATGTCTTGGAGCTTATTTTCAGTAACTAATAATAGGACCTGATGTGAATCGTGTTTTAGACGTCTTATAAGGACTGTATCAGAATGAACACATTTCATCCTAGCAACAACTCTGTGAGGTTCATCTATGACTACCAACCCCTTTGTACAACTGATGAAAGCAAGGCATATAAACATTAGATTACTTATTCAAGGTCAAAAAACTAGTAGTAGAAGATAAGGTATTGGTCTACAAGGGCGTTTTTTTCAACTCTAAGACCACATAGCTTCTTATAACCAAGTGAGTTTGCAGGCAGAGTTCTGGGCAGCCAGAACCTCTTGGGAGCTACCTGGCAATAAGAAGGGATCCCTTGGAATTCATAATCAGGAAGAGGCTATTTCTACTTAGAGAGAGAAGTGAGGAGAGGACACACTCAACTCGTGAATGGGATGAGTATCCCAGCCGGTAAGAGCCAGCCCTTCTGTGAGTGCAGTGATCTTTTCCCTGTTGAGGTACCTCTCCCAAGCTCCCAGCCATCCCGAAGGACCAGAAGTTCCTCGAGGCTGAGGCTGACAATGTCCAGAGAGGCCCGAGTTGGATAAACAGAGCTTGCTATGCTCCTGTTGCCAAGCAGAATGAATACAATGTGTTTTAATAATGAATGAGTGATTAATAGCAACTGCTTTGAAGAATTATGATGTGAGGAGCCTTCCCGTGCCATGGAGCCGGGTATAAATGATGCTGGAATGCATAATCGGGACGTTAGCATCTGTTACAAACTGCATTATAAACCTGGCTCTATAATGCCGCTTATCCACACCTTCCTGACATGTTATTATAACACCTCTCTTGAGGATGGATTGGGGGGAAACGTAATACCTATTAATCACCAATTGATAAAAAAGTGAAGAAGAATGTTGAATTAAGGAACTGCTGCAGTGTCTTTTCTCTTTCGGCTCTTGTTTTCAGTTCCACACTTTGGTCTTTCAAAGCAGATAGCAATTATCTGAGTACTTGGACCCGTTCAGTTTTTCCATCACTTCTTAATAAAGCCCAGGCCTTTCCCTCCACACATCTGGATGGTTTGGTTCCTGTGTGTCCTGCCGACCACCTCTCCAGTGAATCATGCCTCCCACTGTGCACTTCGTATCACACTCTTTGCAACCCCCTAGAATGTGACAGGCTCTTTTTTTATACACTGCTTTCGAAACATCGCCCTCCTTGCTCTGTCAGGCTAATCTCCCGTGCATCCTCCAAACCTCAGCTTAATGTCACTTCCTCCACCAAGCCTGCCTGCTCTCCCTCATTCTGTTACTGCCATCAAAGCATATATCACATGATGGATAGGGAAAGTGCTTATTCTCCACCTTCTCTATCTACCCTGAGCCCTCAGTTCATCTTACCCACCTCTGCATACCCGGAAAAGCCCCCGAGAGAGCACAGCGTAGATGTTTCATCAAAAAAGGAGTGAGTGCTTGGATGACAGAAGCCAAATGTCTGAGGACATTTAGTGCAGTTCCT
>RJWT010012880.1:0-22103 GCA_004365215.1 Cuniculus paca | reverse complement strand
TAATTTTTACTTCGTTCCATTACCTTGGAGGATGTATGCCATTTGGGAGAAAATTCTTTAGCTTTTTGTTTGAAATTTTAAGATAAGCCATGTGGTCCTTTTATCTTACTTAACCAGAAGTCATCTCTGTGTTCACATTTTTGTTAAGATATCTGACCCTGGTTAGCTTCAGACTCTGAGGATAAGTTGCTCATTTTTGGTAGCTTCCTGTGGAAAGGTAACTAACATGGCTGAAGAGGATCCAGGGCCAGACAGACAGTGATTTAGAGGGGGATTTATGCAAAGATTTCTGAATCCACAGGATTCAGTAAAGAAAGATCAGCATGAATTTTGTTGTTAGTGTAAAGCCTTGAATTTAAAGTGCTTTTGAATGCCTTATATACAATGTGTTAGTACTTGCACTACATATGCTCTTCCTAGTTGTGTAAATAACCAGAAAAAAGAAGATGAGTAAATAAACTCTAGGCGTTGAGAATAGATTGTTTAAGGGCCATGTGATGGAGACTGAAATATAGAAACTAGAATGTTCTGGAGACAAAAGTTTAGCTACTTATAAAATATTGGGTATAACCTGTACAGCTGGGCTTAGGAAGGCAAGAGATAACATTCTTTTCTCAACTTTGGAACTAGTAAAGTAGACATAAAATGGACATTAAAGATAGACATAAAATTTCAGCCTTGTAACTAGTAAAAATGATATTAGAAGGTAGGTTATATCATATACAGGTATTCCCTATGATAAATCAATGTGTATATCTAAATTGTACCAGTATAATAATAAAATTTTAAAAATACAAACCTAAAAAATAAATGTGGCTTAATGGACTAATATTTAACCTCTCAATTAGACAAACTTTTCTGCCCTTTAGAATGTTATGAAGTAATAGACAATAACTTGCTTATCAAGTGCTGCATTTAATTGCATGTTACTCAGTGTGTACTGTGCTTGCTAAGTCTCCTTTAATCTGAGAACATTTTGCCATATTTTGGCTTTGGGAAATTTCCTTGTATTCTAGACTGGCTGTGTAAGACATCTGTACTTTTTAGATATTTGCATATCAACTTCACTATATATTCTCTAAGTGCTAACCAATCAACTTGTGAATACTTTATATTCCAATAAGATTATGCTCACTTCTTTATCTACATGGAAACTGTTGCACTTTATTAGTGTAGGGAACTTTCCAGTCTGTTTTCTTTCCCACTTTTTCCTTCTCATAGTAATAATTCCCTCATGTTTTCCTGTTGTTTTTTGCTTAGTTAACATCACCACAGGAATTCTTCTATACAACCACATTCTTTATTAACCTTACTCATATTTTAATTTTATTGTTTTGCCACGTCAAGGAATTTTCAATTCTACTACCTTACCTCCTCCTTTTCTCTTGTATATTGGTGGGGGGAGGTAAGCACTTGTTTGTTTGGTTGACTGGCCTGTTGAACTAACCCACTGTTTATAAGATTTGACTTTTAGAAGGGTTTTCTGGGTTTCAAAAATGAAGTATCAAGCTTACAGAGAATAGTCTGCTTGTAGTTTAAAAAAACTCTTACATTTAAGAAATGCTATTTTTAATCAACAGCTTTTAGTACTCATTTTTTTTCTCGAAGTACTTGGAGGAATACTTGACTGAAGTAATTACTGCTTTTAAAGAATTTGTCTTTTGGTCTGGTAGGGAAGATTATCAGTATAACATGAGATGAAAAGAGGACAAATGAACCAACTGTACCTGGTTTGGAAGCAACAGTACCTAAGTCTATAAATGCTTCTTGTATAATTTTTGAATAAAAAACAAATGGTAGTGCTAGTACAAGTCTTTGCCCTGGTTCTGATTTAACACATTGACAAATCTCCTATCAATTCTCACTGTTAATTTTTCTAAACTATTTCCCAGCTTTTCTTGTCCCTTCCCCTGCCTCACAAGCTGGGGCGCTGGCTTTTATAAGAATAGAATAAGAAGATAGAGCAGATAGGAGGTGGAGGAACAAGAGGTGAGTAAGATTAGGTAGGTGTGTAAAAGACGGTCATGCAAAATTTGTATATATAGCCTTGCCCTTGAACTTTTAAACATTTGTTTAACTTAGAAATTAGTGTATTGGGTTAACTTTGTTCAACATTCTAAAATATATCTTCTGGTTATATCAACTACGTGGTTTTATTAAATATTTGTTGTTAGTTTGTGAGCTAAAGAGATACCATTGATCATTATGTGCCTTTACAAATACAACATCCCTGTGTGGAAGGAAAAGTAATTTTTAGTAATCCTTATTATTATATAGTGTTTAGGATTTATATCAGCTGTCACTAAGTTTGATATAGATTGATTTTCTTTTAAAAAAGCATACTTTTGAATTGTTGATGATGTAATAAGAGCAATATATAAAAGAAGAAAATGCATTTTGTTTTCAGGAATATTTTAAGTGAACATGCAAAATAATCTGCATCATTAGTTCACTAATGGCAGTGACTCCTAGTTTATTTTATTGTGTATTATGTAATGTAAGTTAAATATAATAACATTTTAACATTTCAGAATGTGAGGCTCACTGAGAGATAAAATGGTACCTATTAAATAGGGAAGTTGTCACAAGGTAGTATGTGTAAAGCACATTGATCACTGCCTGATCCAAATGAGCTAGAGCTCAGATTTATGAGATGTAGTCACTTACTGATTATAAAACCTTTAAGTGTTTGAGTCAGTACCATTTGTAGGAAGAGACTGTACTAAAATCATATAAATATACATGCACACTTCTGTTTTCCTCTTACTGTCTTATAAACTACATTTAAGAATGTCATACTGAATCTGAGAGTATCAGGATATTTCAGGTGGTATGAATGTAGGCTGTTCATTTATACCTTGGTGTACAGGCAGTTTAATTAGCCATCCTGTTGGTGACTGGTATCTCTTTTATTGCCTTGCTTAAATCTTTTCATATAATATCAAACCATAGTTTGACAGTTTAGTCCCCCCTCACATAGAAGTAGTTAATACATGTACATGTTCAAATTCTTAAACAATATGAAAGGAAACAGAGTAAATTTTAATTCCCTTTATCATCATGGAACCCCTGTCCCACAGTCCCCTTAGCTAGAACTATTATCACTTTCTTCAGTATCCTTTCTCAAAAACACTCTATGCATTTGTAAACATGTGCATACACTTTGTATGTATATATCTGTCTATATCCTTTTTAAAATACCTCAAACTGCACTACAGACACTTAAACATTTTTTTCACTTCATAAACATCAGTTTCATTCCATGTCAGTAGGTCACTGTCGCTGTTTCTCAGCACTTTGGTCTGTATTCCATATATGCAATAGCTATCATTTATCTTATATATATTGCTTTCTGTTTTTTGCTTCTTAGTGTCACAGCTAATACTCTTGTATATATCTTTGTTTTAGTATAAGTTTATAGGAAAAATTCCTAAGCTAAAACTGCCAAGTCTGAGAATATATTTTTAATAAAACTAAGTATCAGTTTATAATTGCCACCTTATATTTCAAAATAGCATATTATAAAATTTTAGATCTTAGTCTATCTAATGAGTGAAAAACAGTATGTCCTTACTTTATTTGCATCTATGTAGTTATGAATGAATGTTCTTTTTCATATTCAAAAGTCACTACTATTTATTTGCCACTAAAAATTCTTTGCCTGATTTTGAGTCAACAAGTTTTTTCTTAGTAGTTTATAAGAAATCTTTAAGAAAATTGGCCTTTTATATGTTGTTTTTTTCTCAGTTTCTTTTGACTTAATTAAAATTTGTAAATTCTTAATTTTTACATGCCCAGTTCTTTTTAATTAGTTTTATGATTTCTGAATTTTAACCTGCCCATGCACTATTTTTCCCTAGCAATTTCTTCAAGTATTTTATAGTTTATCTGTTTTGTTTTGTTTTTTTCTATAAATCTTTGTTTATAATGTCATTTATTGGTGTTAGGATTGGGATTTAGCTAGTCTAAGTACCATCTGTCTCTGCTTTTCTTTCATAATCTGCTTTACTTTTTATTTTCAGTGATTTCAAATACTATTTTCATCATACACTGTGTGCTTCAGTTCATTTATGTATTCTTAATTTTGTCCCATAGCTTCGCATTATGCCACCAAACTACCATGTTAATTTTTTTAATAATTGCTATTTTATTATTTGTCATATATCTGTGATACTTAAAAAGCAATTTCTTAATGTTTTTACCTTTTCATTAAATTTTAAATCATATGTAAAGCCAATTTTTTCCAATGTGCAGTTAGTCTCTGAAACTAGATATTTGCTTATGAGCTCATTGCTTTACAAATTGAGAAGTAGTCTGTGGTGAAATATGATGCAGCACTATATAACGAATTTCACCTCAGTTTGAAGAATTCTTCTTTTCTTTTCTAGCTTTTAATCTAGACAACGAACAACCAGATTATGATATGGATTCAGAAGATGAAACCTTATTAAATAGACTTAACAGAAAGATGGAAATTAAGCCTTTGCAATTTGAAATTATGATTGACAGACTTGAAAAAGCCAGTTCTAATCAGGTACTGTACCATCTAAAAATGTTTTATCTTACTGTTAACTCAGCACGTTATTTTGCATTTTCCTTAGGCTTGAATGTGTTGCATTTTATTATCTTGAATTTCCTTATACCCCAGAATTTCTATGTATAATAGTTTTTAGACAGAATACTTAAGAATAATTATCTTGAATAAGACCATGTAGAGTACTGTTCTGTTTACTATATGAATTAAAAATACTTAAAGTGTTAACCAGGCCTGGCGGCACACACCTGTAATCCCAGCACTCAGGAGGCTGAGGCAAGAGGATCATCGTCAGTTCAAGACCAGCCTGAGCTACAAAGTGAACTCAAGGCCAGTCTGAACTGCATAGTGAGACACTATCTCAAAAAAGGCCAAAAAAAAAAAAACAACTTAAAATGTTATAGTATTATTTAGATCCTTTTCATAGGACTTTTTTTTTTTTTAAGTATATGTGCTGTTGAAGTGAGCATAGGACTGTATTTTTGATGCTTCAGTAACTAAATTTGCTTGCTTGGGTCTTTAAGCTAGTTACAAAATTTTGTTCAGTTGCTCAGATTTATATTAAGGTGTTCATTTTATATATTAGTTTTAATTATGTACTTTTTAAGTTTTCAGTTAGGAAAAATTCACAAAATAATGGAGCATTTTCTTTAGTGAGATGTTAATGTGTGGCACAGGGAACTTAAAATGGTACTTTCAGGAAAGTAGTTAAGCAGCATATAGGAGGAATTTTAAACTTTATTAGATCCTTTGATTTAGTAATCCTGTCTCTGGAAATCATTCTCAAGAAAAATAGAGGGCTTAAGATTACCTAACATATGCAAGGCCCTGAATTTGGTCCTCACACCACAAAAGATTTTTCAACATGTTCAGAATAAATTATAAGTTGTATATAGGGTAGAATATAATGCAGCCGTTAAAAATATGATCTTTTGAAGGATGACTAATAGGAGATTGTGCATTACAGAATTATTAGAGTTCAAAAACAGAGTATAGAATTGTTTATGTAGACAGTTCTGAGGTTCTCAAAGCTTTTTTATTTAGTGCTTAAGAAAAAGAACAAGTACAACAAAATGCTGACAGTGGTTATATTTTGGTGCTGGAATTATTGGTGATTTTTATGTTTATATTCTGTTTTTCTGTTTTCCAAATTTAATATAATGATCATTTGTTGATATAGTAATTCAATTTTTAAAATAAATTTTTTTAAAATACTCTTGGTGTACCTGTGTGGTATATTGATACACTAATTGTCATTAATATACAAGTAGCAAAGTTAAAAATAAAACATTTTACAATAGATTTAAAATTTTTCCCTAATTTACCTATGCAAATTAAATTTGCCGTACTCTACAATTTTTAAGTTTTTAGATCCCTGAAGTATTACTAGCACAAGACACATGGCTGTTGGAAATCTCAGCATACTCACCCATACTTATTGTTCTTGCCACTTGGTGAAGCAGTTGTGGGAGTCTTCTTTCATGAGTGTCTTTTTGAGGTTTGATCAAAAATACATGCTGCTGCCAAGTACCATCCAGTGAAAAGGCAGGCTTGTAAAAACATCGTATTCTGTCTTCATGTACTTTACTCACCACACTTGGCACCATGTGATTTCTTTCCCTCAAAGTAAAAATGACCATGAGAGGTAAATGTTTTGAATCAGTTCAGAACATCAAGACAGTTACACAGTGCAACTAAAGACACTCACAAGAAATGGCTTCCATGCCAGATATGGCGGTACAGTCCTGTAATCCCAGCACTCAGCAGGCTGAGACAGAAAGATCGCTGTGAGTTCAAGACCAGCCTGGACTATATAGCAAGACCTTGTCTCAAAAAGCAGGACTTCCAAACTGGTTTAGAAATTACTGAAAACAATGGGATAAGTGTGTTTGAAGTGAAGGGGAAGTATTTTGAAGGGGATTAGCAGTAGTGTTTTTACTATAGTAAATGTTTTTAATTTCAGATATGCATTGTATTTTCCGATCACACCTCATAATCTTTTAAGCTACCAAAATTTTATTAATCGTTCCCTTTCCTGTGTTTACCTGTTAAACTGTAAGCCATGTTTCTTATGAAACCTTTCTACCATAGCAAGTACTTCAGCATTTCCAAACCCCTCCCCCATTTATTTTCTCTTAATTAGTGACATCAGCATACATCATCTAGGCAGTTGACCAACACTGCACTGTAATGATTGACTTCTTAAAAATTATATCAAAATCAAACTAAATCAAGCCATTTTTGTGTCTAAAATAGCATATTTATCAGGTGTACCCACTTCACTCTTGCTGCCTCTCACCTCAGCCACTGCTGTTTGCCATTAGCTATTTTATTAAAAACTAGTCTACTTTTCAAAAAAAAAGCCTTCAATTACTTATACTATCTATAAAAACTATATTCTACCTGACTATACCTACACTGAACTTCTCCTTGGTCCCACAATGCATGTAACATACTCTTTTATAGTTCCACATTGTTCCTTCTGCTAGTAATACCAAGTTGTACATTTCTAATACTGTTCTTAGTAAACATGTAGTCTATATCCCAACATGGTAATTTTATTAAATATTTAACAGTTACTTTACAGTAACTTTAAAGGAATTTTTGCAATGCTTTCTACCCCACTTCTACTCAGCCAAGTTCTGTAGTTTAGAGTCCTTAGTTTATAGTAAGTCTGTTTCCTGGTGCCAGATTCTTGCAGATACTTGGAAATTAAAACTAGGAGGAAAGCTGAAGCTGTAGGTTTTCCCTAGGAAGGCTCCTAAAGCACACTGAACAGTTGATTCTTTTGGAAGAAAGATGTGTGTTAGTAAATGTCCATCTTTTTGGCTATTCAGTTAATACTCTTTTAGGTGGCTGTTTATAGCCTAAGCCCTCATCCTGCATTTGAGACATCTTTACTTGATCTTGGTGCAAGGCAGAATCTGCCACTATCTCCTTAAGAAGTGAAAATGCTGATTTTTTTTCTCTAGCCCCCTTTGCTTTCAGGGCACTGTTGCCCTGTGTTAAATGAATGTACTGTCACATGACCTAGGCTTTGCCAATTAAAGATTCTTTGCCAGTTAAAGAATGGAGAGCCTGTAAACCCACAAGCAAGGATCATGGAGATGGCAGAAGATTGGAGTTACCTTGACAACAGTATCAGCTGTCCTACTACAGTCCCCATGTCATTGGTACTCATAGTACAAGCAGAGGTAATTTCCACCACTGGAACAGTTCTGTGGCCTAATTTGGGGCATTGGAGATTCTAACTCTGATGCTGTAACACTTTCAACATTGTTGAACTATTCAGTAACCTTTTTGCTTTCTCTTGCTTACAGACAGAAATTTGGGTAGTATATGTTTCCAGTCATCATTATACTTGGAAAACTTTAATTAAAGGTGTCCAAAACTTAATAATCAAACCATCAGGTTTTCTACCATGCGGTTTTTTAATCATGTCCTTCCAGTGCATGAAATTACATTATTAATTATCTTCTGTGGGGGCCAGGCCCCAAGCTGATGTACCCAGATACTGTGCCAATTAAGAAAATGTGATTCTTGTGTACTCTAGAAACATGGGTGTGTTAAGTTTTAAATATTTATATATTAAAAATGAAATTTTTGTCTGTATCTAGTTATTCCTGTCATGAGAATAGTTTTTAAACCACACTGTGCTGTAATATGTGTGCACATGTATGTTACAGTTGTGCTATGTAAAGTTAAAAACTAGTCTGATTTTTAAAATAATTTGAATTTAATGTTTATATTTCCCATTTCAGATCATTTAAATTCTTGTTTTATCTAGATTTATTATTAAAAAACCAGAGGGTCATTTCTATGACTTCAAAGTTTGGTTTTACTCTATCAACGTGTAGTGAGAAAATTTTATCCTAAAGGAAAGATTAATAGAACTGTTGACAGTTTCTAATATCTAAAACTATTATACACAGAGTTGGAAAGGCCTTTAATCCTAATTATTTTATCAATATGATTTCATTATTCCGTAATAGCTGTAGTTCAGCCTAGTCTTGGCAATGTTAAGAATCAAAAACTATAGGAGAAGCTTTGAAGGAAGAAATGAACAAACAGATCCTTCTAAAGTGGTAATGTCAAACATGAAGATAAGCAGATTAATAATAGTGTGAATGAATGTTAATGGATTGTCACTTCTCTGTGAGAGAAAAATATTATTTATTTACCTGCAGCATTTTTAGTCACAGAATTTAACAGGTATTTTCTTTTTTTTATTTGGGTGTGTCCCTTGAAAAACTATTGGTTTATATTTGAGTGTTTTCCTGAAGATAGAAGAATTTTATAATCCTACTAAATTTGTGTTACCATAGTTGAAGATCTTTTCCATTTTCTAGACCTTTTGTAAAAATAATGATTTCTTTTTCATTTACATAGAATATTCAAAATGTACAACATTTTATATTTTCATTTCATCGAGTGCTGATGTTTTCTCCTCACACTGGCTGTCCATAATTTTGTGGCATTGTGTACATTAGGGAGCCTTTTTGGGGAGGTGGGTAGTCAAAGTGGCTTTCTTAGAGAAAGCTAGGATTATGTAGGATTTAAGAGTTGGCATTAGGGCCCATCTTCTTAGAAAAGATAGACACAACATTGACAAAGCACCAATTATACTGCATCTGTTACTTGGCCCAGCCTGTCTTATTCTGTTTGGCCACCTGGGGAGTTTGACCTCTGTCCCTTCTCTAGCTGGGGCTAGGGATCCATGGACTTTACCTCCAAGCCTGTGGCCAGCTACTGCCATAGTGATCGGGGCTTCTACCCTACACTGGCATAGATGGCCTCATCCTCCAGCAGTGTGCCTGCTAGGAGCACAATTTGATCTTCTGGGGTGATGTCCTCCAGTAAGGCTATATGAGGCTTGATCTGGTCAGTCATTTTGCAGGTGTGTAGATCCTGGGTGCAGACAGAGCCACATGTTGGCAACTGAATGGTGGACCCAGCTGCCACTACCTCGAAACTGGAGTTGAGAAAGAGGAAGAAGCGAGAGCACCCATGTCCTCACTGCTTACTGTGTGTCACGTCACTCTGGAGGCCATTTATAAAGAGGAATGTTTCCAGTGTTACTTACTGGGTCATATCATAAATAAAAAAAAAAAAAAAAAAAGAGCTTATAACAGAAAAGAATGCAGGTGCTTTCAGATAGAAAGTTTTCTTAGTCCGCCCTATATCTTATTGCACTAATACTCAGTTCTAAAGTTCACATTGTTTTCTTATTGCCTAATTTGTATTTGTCTTACCGTTAGCCATAGCATGTTTATTTAGATAATGAATTCATCATGATTTATTTCCTTCCTTATAACCTATAAACTAATGATGGGCTGGTGGTACTTTATTCTTGTTTTTTGCTTTATTGACTATTTTATAAGTTAAAACCATTAATTGTAGATATAATTTATTAATTTGTGTATTCAAAATGTATTTATTGAAATTGCTAGATCAGGAGTTTCGTCTATTAGTCAGCTAAGTAGTGCTTGTCCTCATGAAGCTAGAGCAGTCCAGAAGAAAAACCCAAATGGTAGGATAATTTTTATTTCCCCAACTTCAAGTCTTGCAAATAGTCAAACAATTCAGAGTTGTCTTAAGAGATAATAAATTTACCACAAAGCCTTTGTGAGTTAGATAACTGGTTTCCTCCATATTCTAGTGGATGAAATCCAAGCTAAGTGACTAAATTTTTTTATAGTATATAAAAGAGTTCTGATCTTGTGAATTGTTATTATGTGGCACAGTAATTTCGACTGCAATATCTGCAAATAGTTTTTTCCTACTCAGATTAATGCAGTCATGATAATAGAAATGTGTGATACTGGTTTCCTTAGAATAGCTAAAGATAAATTGTACAGGATGATTATAAAGCTAAGGTTATCCCATAAAACAGAAAGTTGCTATATAACAACATAAAATGGCAGCTAACTGAAGGAAATAGGGTGTTTAACTGTAAACTTTATTAAATTCTTATTAGTTATGATGTAAAGAAACTACTCATCAGCAAGGTTAAAAGACAAGCTGAAACAAGCAACACCAAAGAAGGAGACCTGACCAAGTATTTTAAATCTCATGACACCTTGTGCAAGAGCTTGGGAAATAGTGCCAGTTTGATAGTGTTATATAAGAAGCTCACTACTGTTCTGCTGATTGGTGAAAAGAGCCCTTACCCTTCTCCCCAATGTAGGATCAGGTTACATATTTTATTTAATTAGCAAAGAATACCAAATTTTATCAGAGGCGTAGTGACCAAATATCTGAAGCCTATTCAGTATGGCCTCCAGAGCATGAGAGCTGCTGGTGGTGCTGTGATGCTTTCAGAATGAGATAGAATTTTAGTAGATCCAGAAAGCTAAGTTCCAAGTTAGCAATTAAGTAGTAGAGCCCTTGACTAGCATACATGATGCCCTGGGTTCAATCTGCAGTAACACAAGACACATATACACAACCCCATAGACTGCTCAGTTCTTAACTACCGTTGTTGTAGACTAGGGGGTGGGTATTATGTCGCTATTCAGAGAACCACTAGCAATGGAATGGTATATCCATTTAAAGGGAATGTTGGGAAATTTTGATTGATTTAAACACTGGTTTGCTCTCATGTTTTAAGCTCTAGCTTTCCAAGTTACTCAGCCTCTCAGATACAGTTTTTGTCTCCACATATTCTTTGAGTAATCAGAGATTGGCCACTGATTCTTTTATGGCACTAAATATATTTGTCACCCGCACTAGAATACTTTCGCTAAATTGTCAGTGTATTCTCTTCCTGTGCTCAAATTATATCGGCTGCCAAATTATAATGCTAGGAATCACTGTCATAGGACTATGATGAGTTCATTTATTCCATGAAGTTATAACAACACGAAAAGTAAAATCATAATGGAAAATTCATTTGGTGAGTCACAACTCTTTCAGATGATTTCATGTAGCATGTAGATTAGTCTGTATATTGCTCTTACCAGTTTTAATGAGACAAACTTCCTCTTCATTTCCAAGTTTTAGAGAAACATTTCTTAGGAAATAGCTCAACTTTTTTTGAAAAATGAGTCTTCATCTCAAAATGATACAAGTTTGACTTAGGATGGCATCGTTGCAGGGAGGCTTTTCAGCCCTAAAATGACATGACCTTTTTCTAAAGTTCATTTTAAATGGTTATATGTAACCCCAGTCCCATTCTGCTAAATCCGATTAGTTGATTTGATGTTCTCAAGGAGCAAGGCAGCAGATGTGATCAACCAAATTTTTACAAACCTTAGTCTGAAGTATGTCAGCATTGTCCTGGCTACACTGATACGGAAGGTAGGCCCCTGCCATAACAAAACACCTAGAACAGTGGTAGCAAACCTATGGCACGTGTACTGTAACAGGTTGTTTGTATCACTGAAAGCTGTGAAAGATTTCCCATCACTAATAGGGGAAGCATCCCAGAACTCTGTCCCAGACCTGGTAGTGTCATGAGCAGAAGGATTATTAGGAACAAAGATTCTCTAGCAACGTGGATGGCAGAATTGCTTTTATATGTAGGTGGCACAAGGAACTCAGAATTGCATAATGTTGAAAACTAGAAAAATGCTATTTATACTTTTTTTATCATTTCTAAAGTAGGCATATTATAGTAAGTTGTAATGTATTTTGGAAGTAGATAAAAAAAACCAAAACCTGTGTCTTCTGGTTTCTATTAAAAAATCAAACAGATAAAAACCAATAGACTTGAAAATTAGTACTTTCAGATATATAGAATCAAAGAATATGAGAATTTTTGAAGACCCTAGATGTCTTCTAGTCCAAGATTTGCCTGATGTAAAAATCAATTACCTTCCCAGTTATCTTTCATCTAGCTTTCTTAAGTGTTTTTATGAGGTAGAACCACTGCTTTTCAGGGCAGAATACTGGTGCCTACATCTCTTAATTTAGAATTCTTTGTTAGGTCGAATTGAATTGTGTCTTCACCTGCCATCATAATATCTGATTATAACTGTTAGAATGAATCACATTTTTCCCTATAGCTATAGTTTAACTTTGATTTCTCTTTTTCAAACAGTGTGATCAATGACATCTTGTGTTTTTTCGTTTAGCTTGTAACACTTCAAGAAGCAAAACTGCTGCTAAATGAAGATGATTACCTTATTAAAGCTGTGTATGACTACTGGGTGAGAAAACGTAAAAACTGCAGGGGGCCGTCACTCATTCCTCAGATAAAACAAGAGAAAAGAGATGGCTCTACAAACAATGACCCTTATGTTGCTTTTCGGAGAAGAACAGAGAAAATGCAGACTCGAAAGGTAATGTGCAAATTAGATATAATTGAATGTAACTTAATAGTATTTAAGATCAATCTTTTTTTTTTCTCAGAACGTGAATTTTGAATAATTTGAACATACTAGGAATTAATGACATTGATAAACTTTATGTTAGAACTCCTGTTCGTCAGTTGTTTCCATTGGCCACTTGTTTACAGTGTTTATCTGCTGTCCACACCCTTCATAAATCTGATTGTACTGTTTCAGTCTTGGAGTGATATACAGAATTTTGTGTCTTTACATACCTTAAAAGTTTTGAGTTTTTCAGTAAACTACATGTCGTGTTGTGAACCTCTTCTGCTTGGGAAGCTGAGAATTTTAAATAATACTACTTTTCCTTGCTTGTCATTTAAGACCTTACAGTTCCTTTAAAATGATATCCTAGTTCTTGCAAGCAAAAATGGATCTTGCTGCCTTGAGCTGCTATGGGGTCATGGGAAGTAGGGAAAGGTTCATTTTCAAGCCCATTCCCAGCAACAGCAAAAGTACGGTGGGAGTTGACAGTTGTGTCAGATTTCAAATTGATGAACTTGTGCCTGTCTGGGTTTCAGCAGCAGTATGAGCCAGAATTTTAAGAGAAATAGGATCTCCGCTGTGGAATGATATGGTGAAGAGCAAAGCATTGCTCCAGAGGCTATTTGCTACCTTACATCTGTCATAATTAACAAATCTAACATTTTAAAAGAATCAGGAACATATAAATGTAAAACCCATGAAGGATTACAATTGAAAGCAAAGCATTTTCTGTGGATTCTTCTTTCTCCTAACACTGAATGCTTGTCTTTGTCAGCTGTTAACAGCTGTGAAGCATAACAGCTGCTAGGATAGTATATTTTAGTAGAAACTGTCCTACTGGTTAATAACCAGAATTTTTGTAACTTATGTGGTTGTGATTTTTTTAAACATTGGAAGATGGATTTCCCAAGTATAGGTAACTTTCCCTAACTCAGGCTTAGTTTTCAGTTTGGCATTCTGGTTCTTGACTAAAGGTATCTAGGATATTTTATGAAGATGCAACCTTTCTTAGGAAAACTGAAATTAGAAAAGCATGTAAATTCAGTGAAACTATGTAAGTGTGAACTGTTAGAATCAAAGGAGAGGTTTGTCTGAACCATTGGAAAATCTGATAGACCAGTTGCTTTTAAAAGCTATGTAGTTTACTTAAATACATTGTAAAACACAGACTGTTAGCAGTGTCTTTTGAAGGAAAATTTTTTTGGACTTCCTTTAGTGCAAGTGTTAAAATCCTTTAAATATATAATATTTATTGGCATATAAATAATGTTAAAATATGGTTTATTCTTTGTTTTTATATTGAGAATTATCAGCAACTGTTTCGTGTATTTAAACATTCTTGATACTGATCCTATTGTTATTTTCATATTCCTCTGCTGAGTGATACACATTTTCTTTTCTGATGCCCTTTATTGTGTTGTTGTTGTTACTGAACTAAAAACACTATTTCCTGTAATACAGTGTTGCTAGTTAGAAATGTTGGTGTGTTTCAAAATGAGAAAGATGGGAAAGCAGTGAATAATCTGTATTCCCTAGGTGATCAGAACGTGGGCAAACACCAGGGAACAAAAAAAGGGTACTACTGACAAAAGCTATTTCTTTTTCTATTTCCATAGACTTAAAAACACTTGTGTAGAGGATGCTAAGGGTTCTGAAATATATGTTTGGCACTTTTAATTTTAATTCACCAAAGTATTTAATGTAGATGTCCATAAGTACTTTACATTTGAAAATGAGATAGTCTTATGGCACCATTCTAAATGCACTGAGATGTCTTGAATCAAAATACACATTTAATTTGTTTAGCCACAAAGATACAGCTCTTCATATCAGTGCCTTCTCTCCTCCCTCTGTGAGGACCAGAAATAAGGTAGTTAGGAAAGGAAATTCCCAAGGTAGTGATTCTTAGTTCTGGCTATGTAACAGTCACCTGTGAATCATCCTTGGTTATAAAAAGATGTGCAGATATTTCTAAAGTATAGGAGTTTGAGAATCACCTCTCTAGAGATTTGGCAATAGGTACAGAACTATAATGTGTTACTGAAATAGGAAGAAAAGAATTGGTCCAAGCAGAGACAGTTGTAAGTAAGAAAAGGTGAAAAGTTTGAATACATTGAATAGGACAATTTTAAGAGAATAGAAGAGTGTCAGTATGAGCTAATTGTTTTTAATACTGTTGTAACAAAAATAAACATAAAGATAAGCCTGGAAGAAATGCTCTGCTATCCCAGCAAATAATAATGTGATTGAAGAATATTGTGGAGCCATAACAGGATACATGGGCCTGCTTGCAAAGGGGACTCCATTGACAGAACTGGAAAAGTTCAAGGGTTAAAATAGTGAATGTAATAGATTATAACCCATAGAGTAACCGTTGAGTCCATACTGACATAATGTTGGAGAAGAGAAAAAGAGAAAACAGTTTTTTAAAAAAATTTCTAAATTTATAAATGCTGGTAAAGTGTTAGAAAATCACCATTCAGCAGCCATAGAAGTGATAATTATTTCAGGTAAAAGTTAGAATCCATGGACACTAAACTTATGGCAGGAAATTTGATGAGAAACAAGATAATCATTTAGTCCTAAAATATACTTGTTTCTTTAAAAGGGAAAAATAGTATTTAAAGAAACTTAGCAAATACCATTTTAATCAATTAGCCATAGTAGGACAGGTATTATCTTAACTCTTAATGATGTTAGAGGGACATAATACCCTTTCTGTGGTATTTGTACCAAAAATACAAAATTTGAATTTAACCATGGGAAAACATCAGTGAAACTCAAATTGAAGAACATCTCACAAAATAATTGTCACTATTCTTCAAGAATGTCAGGGTCATAATCACCACAGAAAGACAAAGGAACTGTTTCAAATTATAAGAGATTAAAGAAGCATTTAGAAAACGAAATGCAGTTAATAGTCTGGAGTCCAATTCTACACTCAGAAAAAAATGTATTATTAGTAAATTTTAATAATAAAAATCTTTATTGGCCCACTATTGACCTTTACAGTAACATCTGTTGACAAAGTATGAATAAAATCTGAGACAGTTGACAAAGTATGAATAAAATCTGAGAATTAAGTGAGATTTTATCAGTGTTAGTTTCCAGGTTTTGTTAGTATCTGATTGCATAAAATATGTGACACTTTAGAAGTAGGGGCATTACATCTCAACTTTTCTCAGAAATTTCAGAAATACCACTAATAAATTATTACTAATAAATTATGTATGTACCTGTATGTAATACTTATGAAGAAAGAGAAAGCATTGTAAAATATTAACCATTAGTGATTCTGGATAAAACTGTATGGAAATTATGAATTTTTTTTAGCTTTGGAGTAGAAAGGACAGGACTGGGAAAAGGAAAAATTAGAAAGAGTTGCTATTTCTGTCTTTAACAGCAGAAAATGAGTTAACACGTTGTGGGGGGGCACACAAACTCCAGGAGGAGCACTTACTACAGGGTAGCCAATCTTTAAAGGTTCTGATATACTTTTGACTATTACTCAACTCCCAGTGCCATGTAATCTTTCTTGTATTATTATTTATCTTATGATTCTGTATGCTTGTCATTTTTATTTTGAGGTTAGAGGCGTGTGCATACAATAGGCACGTTAGTATTTGTTGTTAATAATGTTAATTTTTTTAGTTGGAAAATAATTGTTGTCTGTTTAAACTCTTCCAAAAAATATCACCTGCTTTAAAACCGTGCTTTAGAATACATGCTGTCTTTTGTTATACAGTACTGAAGGGTAAATATTTTCTTTCAATTAGTTGAAAAAGATTATTTCTTAGCATTTTTAAATAACCTGTATACAGTATCATAATGAGATAGGTTATTTACAGTAGATAATTATTTTTCAAATGCAAGAAATGACCAGGGATTTAGCCCAGTAGTTCAAGTGCTTGCCTGGTAAGCACAAGGTGGTGAGTTCAATCTCCGGTACCAAAAAAACAAAAATCTCTGTCAAATGCAAGACATTGTCCACAAAAGAAAAAAACTTCGAATTTTCCTAAATTTATATTTTCTCTTCTGTAATCTTCCTTTATGAAACCTGGTATTCTTCAGGTTTTAATGTCATCTATTATATATTGAATTATTAACGAGGATGGAACGATTGTTTCAGTACAGTTCTGTGTGGACAAAGATTAAGGGCTGATAGTGGTCTGGTTTTCTTTTGTTTGCAGAACGGTTTGGTACAGAGTTGAACCTTGGCCTTCATACAAAGGGATGTACTCAGATCTTTTCTTATTTTTTAATTTTGAGACAAGGTCTCCCTATGTTGCCCACACTGAGCTTGAATTTGAGATCCCCATCTTAGCCTTCAAAAGTGCTGAGATTACAGGCATGCTACCACACCTGCCTGTTTTAAACTGTACTTCTCTGTCCACTGTAAATACTCAGGATATTTGAGTTAACACAATAGTTTATTAATAGGTGGTGTTTTGTGGTTTGGTTGGTTGGTTGGTCATTGGTTTTGCAGTAGTGGGAATCGAACCCTGGCTGTCTCTGCTTGCTGATCCCTGTTTCAAGAGTCTCACCAAGTTGCCCAGTTGGGACTGGAGCTTGCACTTCTTCTGCCTCAGCCTCCCTGCATGCTGGGATTACAGGTGTGTGCCATCACACCTGGCTAATAATAATTTTTATATGCAAGTGATACTGCTAATTACAACTAAGCTTTCACTTTGTAATTAGGTAAAGGTTGTATCTTATGCTGAAAAGCAAGAAACTGATTGACTATGTTCTGAAATTCAGAATTTCTGCTAAATTTTTTCTGTTTTGTAATGAGGTGTTGAAGTATGGTAATCCCATTTCCTGAGATACATGATATACTATTTTGAATTTTCTGAGTTTCTGAAATAAAACTTTGCTTGTCATTGTTCAAGTTACATTGTAGTATGGTGGACATTGTAGTCTCCACTTAACGGAATTGGATAAATAGGTAAAAACTTACTTTGACTATGTTTAAGTTCCTTGATTTTGGCAAAGTCTTCTGTCCTTAAAAAATCGTACAGCAATAAAAATAATCTAATACTGTAAAACAATTTTAAAATATGGGTTTTTTTAATGAACTAAGTTTTGTTTTCAGTTAATGTTTTTAAAGTGGTTTACTTTAGAATTATCCTCTCCATGTCATTCTATCTTTTCCATAGCTGGCAGTGGTTTTTTTCTGAATATATATTGAGAAATATATGCCTGTACTTAGTATTTCGGAGTTAAAGAGATAGATTCTCTTTCCTAGCTGCTGTTTTGGTGGCAGGGTCTCACTACATTGCCTATGTTACCCAGACCGGCCTCAAACTCAGTATTCTCTTTGTTTCACTCTCCTGAATAGCTGAGATTATAGGCTGGATGATTTTTAAACATTTTAACATTTTACTTTGATCAGAAAAATTTGAATATGATGTTTTGTTGAATGAAGCTGGGAAATATGAAATGTGGATAATTGAATTAAAATTCTTCTAAAATTTTTATTGTTTTTAATAGAATCGTAAGAATGATGAAGCCTCTTATGAAAAGATGTTGAAACTGAGACGAGAGTTTAGTAGAGCCATAACAATTTTGGAAATGATTAAGAGAAGAGAGAAAACAAAACGAGAATTACTGCACTTAACCTTAGAAGTTGTGGAAAAAAGGTAAAATTGCTATTAATATTTGATGGCAACTTTAGTCAAACAGTGGGCAAACTGTAACCAAAATAAATCTTGAGGGGGTGAGAGACCCTAAGCTTTATGACAGTTTATTGATTCTCCAACAGAATTTCCATTGTATCAAAAAAAATTTGTAGTTATTAGTTTTTTAAAATTAGATTGCTAATTTGAATTGCAAGTCTGAAAGAATTTTGCTATGTGAAGTAGATCTTTTAATAAACTTAATTTTTTGTAAGATCATTAAATTTATTTAGAAAATAACCTAGAAATCATGTTGTCTTATTTCTCTGTATTAACATTTCTTTCTTTTGAGGTGGTGGTGGTGGTGTTGTTGTTGTTGTTTTGGTTGTCAATGGGGGTGATTGAGACCAATAAGCTCTTCAAGCCGACTTTAAACTCACTGTGTAGTCCAGGCTGGCTTCACATTCAAAGCGATCCTCCTGCCTCAGGCTCCCAAGTGCTGAGATTATAAGCACATGCCACCATGCTCAACTTAAAATTTGTGTTATGGAAGACAAAATTTTACTTTCTGTCCAGGAAGACAAAATTTTTACTTTCTTTCCAGGAAGATTTTACTTTCTGTCCAAGAAGACAAAATTTTTTATTTCATTTCTATTTGGAAATGTGTTCCCTAATGTATTTTTTCTGTCTAAACTAGCCTAAACCTAAAGAAATTTTGTGATTGCTGAAGTTAGCATTGTAAACAACTTTTCCTAGTGCTTGATATAAAGTATATGAACAATTTATTTTCTGCATACCTTAGGCTTTTGTTGTTGTTTATTTTTACTGAATTACAAATATGAGCTGCTTTGTTTCTTTACAAATCTGATGACTGTATTGGCTGAATTAATTATAATATTGTTTGGGGTTTTTTCTTTTATCATTAAGCTAACTTTTTTTGTATTACCTTTTGAAGATACCATTTGGGAGACTATGGAGGTGAAATCCTTAATGAGGTGAAAATCAGTAGGTCAGAAAAGGAATTATATGCTACTCCAGCAACTCTTCATAATGGAAATCATCACAAAGTTCAAGAATGTAAAACTAAGGTAAATATTCCCTGGGAAGGAGTACATATGATAATATTGAGCAGAGTTACCGATTTCTCTCTTAATATAAGGTGGTTAAGAAAGAAAGTAACATGAATTTGTTTTAATTTGCTAAGCACTTTGCTTGAAGTCTACATGTTAACCCTTAATCCTCAGAATAACCTTTTGAATTAGGGTTAACCCTGATGTGATTTCTGTGTCATAGCTAATACATGGCAGATTTAAACTTGAGTTCAGGTACCATAGTATATTGCTTTACACTATACTATCTGCTTTTCCTAGAAAATGAGGGTAATTCAAGTATAGTTATTTTTATTAGTCTTTCCAAACCCTTCATCTTATCAAATCCTAGACCTTGAGGCTTTGAGACCATTAAGTTGTTCTTATTGTTATTAAGTTGTTATTAAGTTATTAAGTCATCATCTTTGCCAAGAGCTAGCATTTGTGTTGTCTACCTTGAATATAATTTATTCTTAGATTATTTTATTCGTATTATTGATTATTTTATTCTTAGAATAAATAATTGTATTCAATACTCATTTGGTATATTATTTAATTGGGATATGTAAAAAAATTTAAAAAGCCTTTAATTTTAAGGAGTTTAGATATAAGTAAGAAACATACTGACTTGAAGCATCTAGACAATAAAACCTTACTCTAGCAAGATTTTAAAGGTGACTTAGAATGTTTGTGGGAAATTCATCTTTTAAAAATGTACACAGTTTTTGTTTTTCTTGGGTTTACTCTTAAAGGCCAAGGAACAATGTGGAATGGGAAGACTACTTTATTTTACTCAAGTCAATTCAAAAACCAGGTTCTTATTAATCACAGGCATCTAGCCCACCTCCCTGATTCCCTTTAAATAACATTTGCAGTGATACCCAAACAGTTATCAGTGCAACAAATGTCATTTTGTAAGTTATTTTTACAATCCATTCTACATCAGTCAGTGCATTTCCTAGGTATATGATTGTTAGGAATTAGAATATCAAAACCTTAACCTGTAATTACTGACAGAACCAGCCTTTTATTATGTATTGATCTTATTTTAGATCTTTTCTAGGAATAAATTTTCAGCCTGTCAAAATACTAACTTTAGAGATACAGTTGCCTCCATTATTGTCTTACTCCATTACACATAGTTAACTGTAATTTCTTTGTTGCACTCCCCACCTTAAGGTATGGGGAGTTTCAAGAAATTGGCCTTTATTTTTGATAAACAATTATATACATTATATGAAAGTTTATATCTCGCTAAATATAATTTGCCACTCAAGCAACATTTTCATTGTGTAAAATTTATGACTTTAAAATACATAATTGAGTTTCTGGTTTTTTGTAGTATTGGGCACTGAGGCCCGGCCCTCACACTGAACCCTTCAACTAGCTCAGACTGCAGTCATGCACCACCATGCTCAGACCTAAAATAGTTTTATCATCTAGACTAACAGAGGAAATGTATAATTTGTTTGATAACTTTATGCTTCATATTGTTTGTACTCTGGTGCTCAGAACAGTTATTTCCAACTTTTTAAAAATGATAGATTCCATTTTATTAAAAGGAAGCCCGTATTTTAAAACAGAAATAGAACTGCTCTGTAGAAGGGACTTGAGGGCTAGAACTTTCTTCCTTCAATTGGTTCCTTTGCCACATCATCTCTCAGATACTTCCACAGAACTTGGGTACTTGAGAACCATTTTATTAATTGTTCAGTTCAGATAGTAATTATTCATACTTAGAAGTAAAGCGTTTTTCTCTAGCTAGTAAGGTTATTTTTCTCAAAAATTACCACCCACAGATATCATTAAAAATTGAAAATAATTTTAGAAATGAATAGATGAATTCATGTTCTAATTCAAGTTATTTTTTAAACAAGTTATTAGGTTTCTTCATCAATATAGTGAATTTCAGTAAGAATTGAATTTAAATACCATTTAAACACTGAATCAAATAATAGAGCAATTTAAAAAATATCAATAGGTTTAACTATTAGTAACAATATAAAAAACAAACTCAAATACCATAATTATTTTTCATTATAACTTGCAGAAAAATAAATCTAAAACATGTTTCAGTTTATGATCACAAAATAATTTTTGCATACTAAAAATAATAAAATTACTTCCAGGATTAAAATGTATGTTTTTCAAAGGATAGTATAGTTTTTTATGATTTCTAAAATGATTTTTATTTCTTCCTTTTGGGGGAAAAATCGTCATGTAAACAGCACCCTCATCATTTGTCTTTGAAAGAAGAGGCTTCTGATGTGGTTCGTCAAAAGAAGAAGTACCCAAAGAAGCCTAAAGCAGAGGCTTTGATAACATCTCAGCAGCCCACTCCTGAGACATTGCCTGTGATCAATAAGAGTGACATTAAGCAATATGACTTTCACAGCTCAGATGAAGATGAATTTCCACAGGTGCTTGTTTTAAAACTTTTAAAGACATGTCCTCCTACTCTTTAATATTGCTGTACTTTTAAAATATAGTTGACATCTCAGAGATTTGATTCTTGCTTTGTTCGCCTAAACATTTTCTACGTGTTTGTTTT
>RJWT010012879.1:0-22144 GCA_004365215.1 Cuniculus paca | reverse complement strand
CCCTTTATAAATAACTGATATTTTTCCTTGTTTCACACAGTTTAATACTTTACTCATGGACTTTTAAAAGTAATTCTAGAATAAATGCAGTAAATTCATACAAATACATGCTTTATGATTTATATAAGACAGGGTCCCACATATATGCCTTTACTTTTCTACTGTAAATGTTTACTTTAGCATACCAGTAGCTGGGTGTGCATCTCAGTACCTTTCTGTAAGCATATAGGAAGCGATCTTTGTGTTCACCCATTTGTTAAGAGAAAAGGCAAGGCGTGTGCACATATGCAGAAGTATCAAACCAGTGCTTACATCCACATGATGCCCTGTAGATCAGTTTTTGCATGTGTTTGCCTGAGCACCACAGCAGGTCTAATATACCCACACCACTCTAGGATTGGTTTTAAAGAGTTTTCTTTTGGTAGACATAGCCCAATTCAGTACAATGGCACATGGAAAACCAGATTTCCATGTTTTGGAGGAGCTCAAAAGTGAATCATGAGATTACTCATGCACTGATGGTGAAGATAATCTATTACGCTAAAATACATGTTTTCATAACAGAAGAATGCTGTGGGTGGAGGAGGAGGGGGATGATGGTGATGATGATGATGATGATGATGATGATGATGATGATGATAACTTTGATGTTGGCCCTGTGAGCCAAAGTTCTGTGACAGTGAAATGGAGCAAAAATCCACTAATACAGACCTAGGGAATGCAGACCTCCTTGATTCATATGTCAAAGAAAACCCAGTGGGCATGTATTTGATACATTTGGTCAAAATTTTGCAAAATGGTCATGCAAAGAAAAGAAATGGTCCAATGTTAGAACTAGGTCTGAAAGTTTAGTGAACATCTTGGCAGGGTTAAAATGTATTGGACGGAATTACAGCACTGCCATTCAGTGGTGGAAATTGTAACAGACTAAATGCTGCAAGATGCTGTGAAATAAATGAAGGCAGAAATACAATTAAAACATTCTATATACACCAAGTGTGATATTCAAAAATGTATTTATCTGGGAATATGCCCAGAAGCAGAATAGCTGGGTCAAATGGGACTCCCAATCCTAGCTTTTTCAGGAACCTCCAGACTGATTTCCACAGTGGTTGCACCAGTCTACACTCTCATCAACTGTGGAGAAGGGTTCCTTTTTTCTCACAGCTTCTCCAGCATTTGTTAATTGGTTTTTTTCTTGATCCTGACCATTTTTTTTTGGAGTAAAATGCAATCTCAGTGTTGTTTTAATACACATTTCTCTAATGACAAATGATGCTGAACATTTTTCCATGTATTTATTTTCCATTTGTATTTCTTCAGCTGAGAAGTGTGTTTTCATCTCAGAGGGAAGTGAAAACATCATACCACAGTGATATATATGCACCCATGTTTATAGCAGCACAATTTGTAATAGCCAAATCTTGGAAACAACCCAAATGCCCATCAACTGAGGAATGGATAAAAAAGATCTGGTACTTTCATACAATGGTGTACTACTCAGCTATGAAGAAGGAACACATTGAGGCTTTTATAGGTAAATGGATGCGACTTGAGACCATACTCATAAGTGAAATAAATCAAACCCACATGTGTAAACACCGTACCATCTCCCTAGTATAAGAAACTTAAAGAGTCAATAAGATACAAAATCTTCAATAAATATGGTGAAAGGATAAGAAACTGCTCAAAGGAAAAAAAACAACTCAGGGAAAAGGAGAAAAGGAAGGGAAAATAAAAAGGATATAAATTTGTGTATATATATATATGTATATATATATATACACTTAAGATAGCTAAAATGAATGTACTACTAATTCTATTAGTTCTTAGAACAAAACAGTTAACATTCATATGAGTAGATCAATTTTGTATGTGTGTATATGGAAATCTGAGTAACTCTTTTGAAGATAACTATACAAAATAACAACCTTTGGTATGCTCCTACCACATTGTTTAGAAAGCCTATATTGTTATTGTTTTGGGCTATTATTGTTACTTATTTGTCTTTATTGTTTCTTATTTTTCTTGTGTTTTATTCTGTTACTCCCTTTAACACAGAAATGATAGATGTACAAGTATAGGCTTATACACGCCTAGAACTACTTCTAGAGTTTACAAGAACTGATTTTATTACATATGATGGTATAAACAACTACTTTGAAGAAAATGAAACATAATGGTAGCTACGGCTGATTTCTTATCTTCATGTTCTGAAGCCTAATAATGCTTTTATTCTTTGATTTGATTGGTTTAAGTCTGTTTTCTACTATTTGATTGCAATATATGAGAAGGTATGAACAGCTATTTTGAAGAAAACAAGGGACATTATAGTAACCATTATTGATTTCTTATTGTCTGGTTTGAAGGCCTGTAATGCTTTCATTCTTTTGATTGGTTTTATATGATTTTGTTTTGTTTGAATTTATCATGTGTGAAGGTATGAAGAACTATTTTGAAGAAAACAAGAGACAGTATAGTAGCCATTGTTGATTTCCTGTTGTCTTGTTTAGAAGTCCTGTATTGCTTGCATTGTTTGGTTCTGATCTGCTTTGTTGTGTTTTACGGTTTTGTTTTGTTTTATTCCCTTTAAAATAAAAAGAATGGGTTTATCATGATACCTCACTAGCTGAACTGAAAGCATTCATATGTCTCTTGTACTTAGCAGGAATTTCTCTTCCTGTGGAAGAGTGATGCTCAAAATATGGCATAAACACTTAAGCCTTTGTAGATAAAAATATTTGTTAGGCTTACAATTTAGAAATTTATCCTGGGACCCAGCCATTGGGTTCGTATTCATTTAGTAATAAACCAAATGATGCTGTGATGCTTTTGCTCCTACCTCCCAAAGTAACTGGAACATGGCATTCAACCATTGCTTTACGGTTTCCCACTGACGTGACACTTGCCAACAGAGCACAAGTTGACCAGAGTAAGAACAATACTCAGGAACAAAGCAGAAATCCAAATGAAATGTTCCAGTTACAAAACAGACAACCGCACATCCTTAAATTTTAAAAAGATTTACACGGGCCTCATATATGGCGAAGAAAAATGAAACGGTACTGCTGATGTCAGCTTTGCACCATGATGGAAATGTTTTTTCTCAACCTGTACAATTTTTATTTTGAAGTTTTTTTTTATTTTAAAATGAAAAATGAATAAAAACAATGATACAGAATTTTAAAACAAAATAATAAGAGATTAACATTGGTTAATATATTGTGTATTGTTATCTTTAAAGTAGATGCTCAGATTATAAGATACAGGTGTGAAAAATGATCAAACAATAAAAGCACAAACTATTCTTTTTGATGAACTAATGGAGATTAGAAGTATATAATTTTTGTCCTTCTTTCTTTTCTCCATTATCACATTCCAGTTGTTCTTTCCTTTTGAACAGTTTCTTCCCCTTTCACTTTCAAAATCTCTGTTGTACATTTTGGATCTTATTTATTCTTTCAGTTTTTTACACTAGGGAGTCAATACAATATTTACACATATGAGTCTGATTTATTTCACTTGCGATCATGGTCTCGAGTTGCATCCATTTACCTATAAAAGCCTTGAGTTTGGAAACTTTTACAAAACAAAAGATGGAAACTTTCTACAACATAACCAAAGGCAGGTTAGATGTTGTTGATGAGGTATGCAGCAATTATTATGACACTCAAAACACAAAACATTGGCCAATGGCTGTGTTTTACTCAATCCTAAACATGTACAGCTTAAATAGTTTTATAGTTTACAAGGAAAATAAGAAGCACAAAATACAAGAGAGAAATTTTCTTAGAGGATGGGACTGGAGCTCATAAGCGATCATTTACAGCAAAGGAAATACCAAATGTTTCTGCCCAGAGAACTATGCAAAATATTTGTGGAGTGAACTAGTGAGCTGACAGGTGGACAGGCAGCCACAGCATCACAAAGGCCTGCTAAGACCACAGTAAAAAAAAGATGCCAACTGTGCCCTGCAAGAAAGGACAGGAAAACAAAACACATGTGTTATCAGTGTAAGCGACACTTGTGCATGGAACACGCAGTTGTCATGTGTGAAGACTGCATTGGGTGTGACAATTGAAGCAAAGATTATTTCTGTGATAGACTTTTGTTTATATTTTCATTGTAGTTCACATAGGCTTTTATTTATGATGTTATCTTTTAGGTTTTATTTGCAAGTACACAGTTGATGTGAAAATCTTGATATCTATTCTAAGCACTCATTCATTATATATTTGATATTTTATTTTATTTACTTATTTTCTTATTTTTCAGGTGTGATTGTTGAAGTAAGAATTTTTTGTAGAGTGAAGTTGGTATTTTCACTGTAGTTCAATATAGGAATTTTTTTTCTAATGCTACTTCTTAGGTTTTGTGAGTAAGTACACAGCTGATGTAAAAATGTTGATACTTATTCCAAATGTCCAATACATATTAAGAATGTAATACCTTATTTTATTGATATTTTATGCTCCCCTTAATAAAACACTTCATAATATAATAAGAACCCCCTGAAAAAAGAGTAAGACCAGCAAGATGCCAGGTGTGTCCTTCAAAACGGCCAATAAAGCAGAACCTTTCTGTCAGTGTAAACTGTATGTGTATAGTATGTAACATGCTGTGATCACGTGTGCAGACTGCCTTAGCAGTCATAATTGAACGATTTTTTTTTGTAGAGTGCTATTTGTATTTTCATTGTTGTTCTTGGGAGAATTTATTTCTCTTCTTCTATTTTAGGCTTTAGACACCCAAAATCAGTCGACACTGAAAATTTTGACGCTTCTTTATGAACACTCAACGAATATTAAAACAATACTTTTTTTTCATTTTTTTTCCTGTTAAGCACTCATTGTTTACTATAATAAAACTCATACAATTAAAATTAATAATTCATCAATGGAAATGTTCAAAGGAATAAACATGGGTTTGACACACCCACAGTTATGCACCATCATGACAAAAACTGTGATATGCTCTGAGGGTTAAAAAGAGAAATTATTGTGTATATGACCTGACACACTGCAATAACGACAATTATAACAGTGACGAAGAATATTTTGAGTCTGATTCTGGGCCAGACAGTAGGCTTCGGGCTTCACATGCTGGTTTATGTCACCCAACAAAAATACTGTGAATTGCATGCTTTTTCCATTCCATGGTATTGATGAGGATACTGAGGTCAAGTTAATTTCCCAAGGTCATTTGTCTGGAAATAGATGGACATAGATATAAAATAAATACCTATAGAGATGTCTAGCATACTTACTTATATTCACCGCTGCCTCGGTCACTTTCCTCATTGCTGAGAGCCCTACACCCACGATTTAAAGGAAGACGGGTTTGAACTGGCTTCACCCCTTGTTCAGCAGGCTCAAATGCGGAAAGCAGCATGGTGACAGGAACTGAGACAGGACAGTTGCTCACTTCATGGCTACCAGAAAGCAGAGAGAGAAGGGAGGAGCCATGGACGGAGAGGCACCCTTCCAGGTCACACCTCAGGGACTGTCTCTGCTGATCAGATGCCATGTGGTAACATAAATTCAGTCACATCATCGCCTTGATTCACTCATATTCCAGAAACCCTGACTATGTGAGCAAGACCCTTGGGGGATATTCTTGATCTAAAACATAGCATCTCTAAATGTGACACAGGCGAAATGTGTGTATATACGTGTGCCTTTGTCTGGTGTATATGTGTACTGTGTATTTCACACCCACACACGCAAAGCAAATAACGAATGTGGTGAATGTTAATTTTTTTTTGAAAATTGCAATGAAAGCTACACTGTCATTAACCCCTCTCAAAATATTCCCCTCGCTTTGGCAACAGTAATCCCAGCATGTCCTTTACCACTTTATTCCCTGGATCCGGCATGGTGCAACTTCTTCTGTTTCTTCCCCAAAGTTGAAATGACCACACTTTCAATCAATTCAGAACACCCATGCAGCTGCAACTGCACAACTAAAAATACTCATGATTTGTTCAAATGCAGAGGCATTGTTTCATCAAATATTCTCCCTGTCAGAGCCTAGAATGATTCACTATAAGGAAAAAGCATTGATTTGAAAAGTCAGAGGGAGATTATTTCTTATTTTATGAAAAATAAAACAAAATTTCTTAACAACATAACAAGAGCATAATCAACCTGGTCCTGGCTAGCATCTTAAATGTTTATTCCTTAAGTTTCTCATGTGCAATCGACTTCACAATACTCTTTGAGCCATTACATTATTTAAAAATAATTCTCAAAGTGTTTTGTCATCTAAACAGTGTTTTGCTATTGTATCAATATATTCACACTATTTTGTAATTTTACCTATTGTGCTTATTTTAGGAATTTCTTGCAAAAAAGTATAGCGCTAACATTAGTGTTGCCCAGTATACATCCTTTGTATCAGTCCACTTTCCTATCACTTGGACACAGTACCTAAAGTTCACAATTTAAAGGAGGACATTTTTTTTTGACTCATGGTTTCAGAAGGTTCAGTCCATGGTAGTTGGGCCCAAGGCAGAAACATCATGGCGGTAGGGTCCGGAGGGGCAGATCTGTTTAGTTCAAGTTCCTGGTGTCTGGGAAGCAGAACAAAGGAAGAGTCTCAGACCGAAAAGGGTAGAGGACTCCTGGGTCATTCCCCCATGACCTATGCTCATGTACCCAAAAGTGTGTGCCTTCGATCCTCCATGTGGATCCCAAAGCCAATCAGGTCAGCACTTCTCACTTCACACCACACCTACTGAGAGATTTGGTTCCAGTTTAGAAGAGAAAGCATGAGTACAAGACACAACATCATGACTAGTGAAAGGTGACCATGACTGGAGGCCGCTGTAGATGGGCCTCTTGAAGTTGTGAGGTAAAGGACATCACCAGGAATTACCAGTCATGCATAGAGGGGTGTATGGATTTCCTCCTAGATGGCAGGGATTTCAGCAATTTACTTCTTCGGGGGTCAGTCTAGGATTCATACCACATCTACTTTGTGCTGCACAAACTTCCTAATTTCCATCATTATCCCTGTCAAGCAAATAATGTCTCACTTTTATTTTGTTAGCATTTATTAACCCCTAAATTGCAATCATACATTTGAAGAAGTTGTGTGTGAGGGTGTGTGTGTGTGTGTGTGTCTATGTGTGTGTGAATGTGTGTGCGTGTGGTACTGGAGATCAAACCCAGGGCCTTCACATTATTGTATATCCCTGGCCTGTTGCAGTTTTTATTTCGAGAGTGTCTAACTTTCACAGGCAGGATTTAAACTTGCAATCCTTCTGCCTCGGCCTCTCACGTGCTGGGATTGAGATGTGTATTACTTTTCTTGGTTCACAGGAGTCACATATAAATCGGTTTTTCTTTCCCAAGCCAATAAGGCAGGGAAAGAAGGGAGGCAAAGCCATCAGCCACCCTGTGGCCGGGAAGAGGGACCCTCTCCCAACTCCAACCTCAAGGGTGTTCTGACTGCAGACTTCTGGCCTCCAGAACTGTGAGCAAGAAGTGTCTTTCTGCAAGTAAGTGTGTGTGTGTGTGTCTGTGTGTGTGTGTGTGTCTGTATGGTAATGGGGATTGAACCCAGGGTTTTTGCACTGAGCTACAGTCCCAGCTCTTTATTTTATTTTATTTTATTTTATTTTATTTTATTTTATTTGTTTATTTTTTATTTCTAAACAAGTTCTTGCTAAATCTCTAAGGTGCCAGGCTGGGCTCAAACTTGTGATGCCCCCACCTTGGCCCCACAGCATGCTGGGATCACAAGGTTGCAACGCAATGCTTGGTTTTACATGTTTGACCTTAAAACTTTTCAGCTTCTGGTGTTCTGTACTAGCAAACCAAGCTGATGAGAAATAAAGCCAATGTAGCCAAAGGCGCATCTTCTTTCCTTTAAACACAAGTGTTCCAACAGCTTGTGCTGGGTCTTTGTGATGTGTAACATTAAACCTGAACTCTTCCTCTGAAAAATGCCCTCCCCCAGTATCTCCTACATTTCCAAGACCGCAAGTTGTGCCCTTCTCTCTGTAAAATGAGTTAGTGCCCTGGAAAGTGGATTAGTGGATTAGGGGATCAGGGCATCGCCAAGAACTCAAACCTTCAGGCGCTCTGATCGGGTGGGTATAGAGGCAGCACAATCTTGAGGGACAGGCTCAGTGCCCTTGCATGAGCTGTCCTTCCTGCCTGCCTCATGTGGCCTAAACTCAAGGGGAAATTATTCTTGATGACTCACAACAGAACTAACATAGTCTTTTCTCTGTCTCTTGTCTCTCCTTTTCTCTGTCTCTCTTTCTCTGCATGCAAACAGGCACACACACACACCTATGCACAAACACGCAGACTAAACAAAGCACACTGAATACTTTGAGTCTGTAGAGCCGAGTTCTCCGTTGTTCATGTTATCAGATGAGGGAGAATGAAATCCAGGCATCAGACTTAGCCCGTGTTGCCACAGGTGGGCAGGTGACACACAAATGTGTCTGAATTATTTAGACAACACTTGTAGATAACCAGGCTATTTTGGTTTCTGGTATGTGAATTGTGACTATTTATGAAAGCAGTATCTTTATGTTCTAATCTGGTTAGACAAGAACAGGATACAATAACTGTGTACTAATATTTTGCCCAGTAAACACATTGCCTTCACATAACACAACTTTTCAAAATTAATTATTGAATACTATCTTAAAAGAAAATTCATGAGAATGAGCATGCTTTGTAACTACTGCTGCACTACTGATCTTGTCTGAAAATTCTGTTTTAACTTTCCGTAAGTTAATTCAGTCTCTTACTAAAATTGCCTTCAGGAAATTATCCTCAGGATAGCATTTAGCTCCAATTAGCAAAACTTACAATTGTTTTGCAACCTTCTTCTGGGGCTGAGAAAAAGAAATTTGGTCTCAAAACTTCTACACAGGCAGAGGAGTGTGAGCAGAGGGCTTGCTGGAGTAATAACTATGATCCTGCACAGATGATAACTACAGAGAGTTACTGTATTTTATGTTAGCATGGAATTACCTCAGCCTCAGTCTCTGAGTCGTCCCTTACCTCCCCTACTACCCAACATGCATATCTGCTTAGCATGGTGTCTCCGTGGACAAAGAGAAGGGTAGCCATGGTGGGAATATCTAAATCCCTAAAAACATCCTTCGCAGTTTTTCCAGTAGATTTTTCTGTTGCAGCATTTACATCTCACAAGCCACCACACATCTGGCTCTAGTTCTAAGAATTCCCACTGCTAGTCAGAGAGAATATTGCAGAGGAGTTGTTAAACCTCTTGTGGTTGGAGCCTCACAGTGAAGGATGGCAAATGAAAAATAGAGTTGAAAGAGCCATCTGTTTTCTTTAGGTGACACCCAGCACAGCACCCATAATGGGATTACCATTACTCCTCCTCGGAGTTCCGGCAGCCCTGCTGGATCGGCTCAGGTCCTCTGTTTCATTTGTTCTCCCTGTGATAGATTTAGGACCACCATGGGGAGTCAGATCTCCATGCTTAGAGTGAGAGCGAGGGCTAAAGATCTATGAGCATAATGCGGTTGCAAAGGGAATAATCTTATGAGAGTCCTCTCTACAAGGGAGAAGGAGCAAGGGCAGAGGGCTGACGGCCTGTGTGACGGGACCATGTGTGATCTGTGGCTTGGCTGAGTCTTAGGAAGAAGAGCTTGGCCCTCAAGTCAGCCCAGGCTGTTGAAAGGCATACATACCCGTCCTCCCAGTGAGAGCTACAAGTGATCTCTGACTCCCTCACAAACTTTTCTGCTCTTCAGAGAGCTGCTTCGATTAACCCAGAACCCAATTTCCTTTACTCTGAGCAAATACAGAAATCCAGTGAAAAGCCATGTTCCCAGCCCTTGGTGGGCGGGGCACAAGGTGAGGCTCAAAGTGCATGCTTTGCACTCTGCCTTGGTTAATGATTCCTCACGTTAAGACAGACAGGAGGAATGGATAAAGAAGATGTGGTACTTTTATACAATGGAGTACCATTCAGCTATAAAAAATGGTCACACTGAGGCTTTTATAGGTAAATGGATGAGACTTGAGACCATACTCATAAGTGAAATAAACCAAAGACACATGTGTAAACACCACATTGTCTCCCTAGTGTAAGAAACTGAAAGACTCAATAAGATACAAAATTTTCGATAAATATGGAGAAATGGTTCTGAAATCCAATGGTGCTTTTATTCTTGGATTTGATTGGTTTAAGTCCCTTTCCTACTATTTGAAGGCAATATGTGAGAAGATAGGAACAGCTCTTTTGAAAAATGAGACAGTATGGTAACCATTGCTGGTTTCTTGTTATCTGACTTGAAGACCTGTAATGCTATTCTCTTTTATCTGGTTTTATATTACTTTGTTTTGTTTGAGTTTATTGTCTGTAAATGTATGAACAACCATTTTGAAGAAAGCAAGAGACACTAGGGTAACCATTGTTAATCTCCTGTTGCTATGTTTTGAAAACCTGTGTAGCTTGCAGTGTTCTGTTTTGAAATGCTATATTATGTTTGACTCTATTCTGTTTTCTTTTGCTTTGTTTTGTTGTTTTGTTTTGTTCTATTCTCTTTAAAATAAAAAAAAAAGACAGGAGGAATGTGTTAAATTGGAGACGCATCTCTTCCTCATGTCTTAGCAGCAATTTAATCTGTGGAGACAGGACAATAGACAATGTTAATCAGTTTAATTTTAAGGCCAGAGGGGGAATACTTTAGGTCACATGTATTAGTGCACCATTTTTACGAAAGGTACCAGGAATAAATGAGTGTATTTTAAGCATACCAAGTCTATGTAAATTTTCTAAGCACCAATATGTGATGAATTTTAAATCTTTTATTACCTAAATGTGAAGACCTGTAGGGGTTCTGCAAGCAAAGGGAAGATAAAGTGACGCACACACCAAGGGTCACCAAAATGACTGCTGCCTGGCAACATAAGCAGGCAGCTTTTATTGAGATAAAGAACAAAGAAACTCACATTGCGTACACTTAGATTATATAACTTGTTTTGCTTCTTGGCCTTACAGGACCTCGTGCTTTTATTTTGAGGGGATGTTTCAAGGCCTGCACTTTCTGCCAAGACACTGTCAACCTGATGTGTCCAGGACAGAATGGAGTCAGTAAGGCCTCTCTAGAAAGACCACATTATTAATTCCCTTGGTTTTCAGATATTTCCAAGAGAATTATTTTACAAGCTCTCGCTGAACCTCACTTAATATAAAAACATTTATATTGCCTCAAAAATATAGCATCATATATCTGAGATGTATCTGTGCATGTATTTCTGCTTTTTAAATTGAACTATAAACAATAGGTATAAATGTTTAAATTGTAATAATTGTCATAAACCTATTATTGGAGTCCAATTATTTTAGTGATAATCATTTTGGAAAAGTTCTGCTTTTGTAAACTTTGCTTCAGATGCATCTAATTCAATCTTTGTTTCTCCTCTCTGAGAATTTCTTGAATCATCTGGTCTAGTTCATATTCATTTTCGGGGCCATGCTAGCAGAATGCTCATTTTTGGCAGTCACCACATTAATCATCCCTTCGTTTGTTCTTCCCAGGTGGACTCTTATCTTTCCATCTCTTCTCCTCTTCTAAAGCATGCGGGCTGATGCCAAGTCTACCTAGAATCTGAACAGATATTCGATTACTGTGCGATGAAAAAGTAAATTGGCAAGTAAGTGAATGAACGCAGATGTAAATCAGTAAACACAGTAGAAGGAAAACAGATAAACAGTCATTCTCCCGGCTCTACATATTTAAAATCTTATACGATTGGAAATGTTAGCCTATAATGATGTCGGGCCAAGCGTGAGAGGTTCAAGTGTCACGACACAGGCACACCTTCATCCGCTCCAAGCGGGCCGTCACACTCCTCCTTCTGATACACAACAAGAACATCCTTTGTCGCTCCACACTCAAACCAACCTCCCCACCAAGACTTGGGGCTCATAGGGCTCATAGGTTTTACCACATCTTCACTTGTTCTCAATATTCTCAAGTCCTGTTTCTACTGCACACACACACACTCACACACATACACCCTCTGACTCTCTTCCTGTCAAGCCTTATAATCCTAACCGGCTGAATGTCAGCCTGCTTAAAAGCAAACAGCTGTAAACTCTACCCCAATCCATACCACTGTCCAGGCTCCCTATTCTACTGCCAAAATGTGTAAAGAATAGGCACACATGCTTTTCCATCTTCTGGACAATTCTTAAACTCTGCTTCTGTCTAGCCTTTGTAAATGAACTGTCCTTCTTTGTAGGAAAAGCTGACAGCTCTACTTGTGCATCCACTTTTCACACTCAGATCAGCATTGCAGCAATGCCTCAATCTCTTTTCTGTATTCCCAACTTTTGACTGGATTATTTCTGTCAGCATGAGATTCTACTATCATGTCTCCTCTGCTTGTTCCTACTACTGCTATAATGAATTGCTGCAGATTAATTGGCTTGAAAGCACAGGTGTCTCACGTTACTGTTATGGAGGCAAGGCCAGTGGGCTGTGGAAGTTTTGGGGGGTTTACTGCTTGCCCTCTCTAGGTCCTAGAGCTGCCTCCCTCCACGTTTCAGGGTTCTCTCCTCGCACGAATCAAACAGCTTTCTCTTGGCACACCTCCTATCGCCGACTCTGATTCTCCGGACTTTCCCTTACGAGGACCCTCATACTACTCCAGGAGCACCCAGGTAATGAAGACTAATGCACCACCTGTAGGTCTTTCCCTTAGCCTGACTCCGAGTTCCTGCCACCCCATCCTTTGCCTGGGTTATTGTACCTGCCTTGTGCCTCCCTTCTACTCCCCAGTCAGGAAATCCTCAGCAAGGCTCTCCAAACACCATTTTCAAATATAATGTCAGTGTTTTAGCTGCTAAAATCTCTCTAAGCATTTCCCATGTCACGTGGAATAAAAGGTAAAGATTTCACTGTTCCACAAGGCTCATAAAATTAATACATAGTTAAAACACTCTTCCTGCGGTTGTCTGTCTGTCTGATTTAACCTTTTATTTCTCCATCTTTTTGTTGTTCTACTCTAGCCACAAGGAACAGGACAGACCTGTTTCCAAATTAGTCTTCTTTTTCTTGTTTTTTTGCATAAAAATCTCTCTCTTCAGTACCTGTTGAGCAAACCAACTAACTTCAAAGCTCTCACCTTTTCCTTGAAATCACTCTTAACACCTGTGCCTGCTCCAACTCTTCCAACCTCTCTCTCTCCTGCCTGGTCTTCATTATCTGATACTGGGCAATGTTTAATTTCTTTACACTATTTACTATCTGTCTCCACCAGAGCAAAGGTTTTTCTTGTTTTTGATAACTTCTGAACTACTAGTGCCCAAGACTGCCCAGTGCATTTATTGGATGCTCAGTAAATACCTGTTGAATGGATAAAAATCTAATTACAAAGAAAGACATGTAGAAATTAAGTAATACTGTAATTAGAAGGAAGGATATTTTCATGAATGATTAGCTATTTCAAGAAAAGCACTGACTGTGACTTTGGCTATGGGGTACATACACGAGTAAGACAAATTCACTGCCTTTGCTATGAAGTGAGTGCATATAATTGTACCAATCATGATGAGGGATGTGGCAGTGGCAAGGACTGCAAAGCATGCTATGGTGATATGCAGAAGAGATCACCCAGAATAAGTGGAAGTCATTGAAATATTCATCAAGAAAGCATACCTAAAATAATCCATTCTTCAGATTAAGTGTGTCATGCACTTTGGTTATAGGATTTAGAATCAGTAAAATTATGGGTAAAGAAATTATAAGTAGGAGCTTTTGGGTGTAATATATGACAAGCATAAGAAAACAGTAATAGAGAAACAGGTATTAAGTAAAGCTTAGGAACAGAACATAGATGTATACCTAAGTCAACCAATCATAGGAAAAGATTGAATAGATATTATCCATGTTATAATTTCACAACTGTTCACAGTAAGTTAAAGTAGAATTTCTTTAGTTGTCACTGAGACCACAAGAAGAGGCAGGTGTGTTGGTGCTCACCTCGAATCCCAGCACTCACAATGGGAGGCAGAAGGATCTCAGATTGGAGCCCAACATAGGCAATTGAGTGTCTTAGTATGATCTAGGCTTAAAATAATAAATAAATAAATAGGCTAGAGATGTAGCACAGTGCATGAGTCAGAGAGAGAGAAATAGAGATGAGAGAGAGAGAGACAGAGACAGAAGCTGAGAGAGAGATAGAGGGATTCAACAAGAAGGTAAGATCATTAAGTGAAGGGATAGTCAATCCTTTCTCTAAGATCAATAGCCCCCAAGTGGCCAGTATTTACTTTCCTTTTATGGAAAGCCAAGCTCCTCTCTGGAATACTGCCTCTCAACAGTACAGCAGACAGCTGAGGAATGTCTTGTGGGTTGCTGTGTTACTTCTAGAAGGAAAGTAGGCCCAGGATAACAGGTACAAACACAAATAAAAAATCAAAAAGCAATAACGTTCAAGGGAGTGGCTACAAAGGACACGAAAGGAAGATGGTGAAAAAATGTGGTGGGTTGAAAAAGAACCCTTTTACTTGGAAGGATGTGCTCACAAATTGCAAAGGCAATAACTTTAACAACATTAATTCTACCAATTCATGGACAACGGACCTCTTCCCATTTTTTAGTGTCTTCTTCAATTTCTTTCTTCAGCGTTCTACTGTTTTACTGTAAAGCCCTCCCTTTATTTGGTTTGGTAGAATCTGGGAATGTTATATTATTATAAGTGGAATTCCATCCTGATTCCTATCTCAATAGATTCATTGTTGGTGCACAGGAAAGTTATTGATCTTTGTATATTGGTATTGCGTCCTGTCTCTTTCCTGATTGATTTGTTTGATCTCATTTTTTGTATGAATATGGAAAGATGAAATCCACTTCTGTTTAATTAATATACACTAATAAAAAAGTTTCAAAAAACGTTAAAGGGGCTGCACATAGACATAGGGTTGGGAAACTATAATTAGTGAACCAAATCTAATCCACTGTATTTTTTGTGAATAAAATTTTATTGGAATTCAAGAAAAAAAAGGTATTTACATTTCTAAATATTTTAGAAAAGCTAGCCCTTGAAAAATTCTTTGTAACCTAGCATTAATTCTGTCCCAATACCTGTAATACAAACTAACTATAGCTTCATCATTCCAGAATATGACCATGGTTATATTTTTAGTTTCTAAACTTTCAAATTTTAGTACCTTTAATGTATTTAAAATATTTTATATGTCCTGTCATTTGATATCACCTATCAGTTCTAAAAATTTTTCACATATACCTTCTTAATTTAAAGTAGATTTAGAAGAAATTTTTCACTTAATTTCTCATTTAAAGATCTGAAAACCAGAACTCCAAAAAAGAAATAAATTACACAAGAAAAATTACTCAATATTGTAAATCTGAAAATGTATATTGCCAAATTTATGTTTATCTTTTCTAATTTAAACAAGATGAAAGCAATGAGACAAACACTGCGGGTCAGCAGGTGGGAAGCCCTCGGTCGCCCCTCCAGGGAAGATGGTCCTTTGCTTTTGTGATAAGAACAGGAAGGACTGGTGGCAGATGTCAAGGAGTAGGGGCATTACCCGAGGACATGAATATTCACAGAACTGTCCTATTGGTCAGAACTAATCGTCATGGCCTGTGAATTAGGACATACATAAGAACCTCTACCAAGTAGGATGTCAATAGTATGCTCCACCCCTGACTGGACCTCTTCACATCTGCTGTGATTGTAATGTTCATTTTAACTGAAGGATAGTGTAATCGTTTGTCACATTAGTTGGAAAAGTGAGTTTTGCACCTCTGGCTGGATTTTACTTTAATGGAATCATGTAATTGCTGAGAAAATACTCATGCTATGATTTAAGATAAGTTGTTTTCTAAAACCATGAGAGTGTAGTGCATCTGCCATAATTACAGTTCCACAATTATAGCTTAATAGGCTGTGAAACACCTACGGGTACCGCACACAGTAATTTCTGTGACAGCGCGGGCACTGGGTAGAAGTTGTCATATGCTTAGAGGATTCAGTACTTATAGGATTCCAACTGCAGCGAGTGTTTTGATGGTTCTCCTTAATAATGGCTGAGTGCGCACACATTTCACACATTTAAAAATATGTAAAACCCAATTACCACCCTAACTGAATTTTCACCCTCCCGACAAACAGGAGACAGAATATTCCTCATTTATAACCCCCGAAGCTCACTCCTCTCATGGTACTTGAACTCCAAAGCAGAAATCTTTTCTGGCTTACTTTTTCAAACTGAGAAAATCTGTTCATAGCCTGACAGACATGGACTTTATCCCGATTTGACAATTTTAAGAAATACATTGGGGCAATGCATTTGAACTCTGAAAATTCTCAGTTTAATTTTTGATAAAATGGCAGTTATCTTACGAATATAATGGAACCGTTTTAAGGACAATGTATATATTACCACCACGGAGTAAAATCCCTTAATGATCACCTCACTCATGCCCCACTTACATCCTAGTGCATCTGCTCCTGTTGTCACTTTGTACTGTGTCATCATTCTGAACTTTTGATTATTGTCATCTTCTCTTATGTAAATGATGCTGTGTATGTGGGTCTATTGGGTTTCTAAAATAGGTGTCTATGCCAACTATTGCCATTAAATGACTACTAGACAACTACTAGATGAATATGATAGTAACCCTGTACACGGTGAAATGTTGGTTCACAAACTTAATTCTTTCCACAATTCTGGTTGCAAACAAAATTGGACAAGAATTGAATCAAATTTCCCCATAAGATCAGCAGTGAAGCTACCCATTGCCTAAGTTTGTGATCTGAGGTACCTCTGTGTCTACCTGACAGAGTTCCCTGTAGGAGTTTCCAAACAAGTGGCTTGCAAGTGGCCGTATAGAATTCCCAAACCATGACTCGGAAAGCCCCGGGCTTCTTAGGTTTGGCCCTCATCTACACAAAGTAGTTGAAGGAAGATGGAGGACCGGAGACTCCGCCTTGCTGAGTAGGGTGATATGTCTGCTTTCTCTACCACCCAGGGAGACAGGACGTCTGCTGTAGATGACCTACCTGCCACACACTGAGGATAATCATGGCAGTAATGCCAGCTGACTCAAGGACTTCAGCAAAATGCATCAGCAGCAAATGAGTCCCGTTTGGTTAGTCTGAAGAAAGGACAGCCACAAGAAGCAACCATCTGCTTGCATGATACCCTGAAACTCAGTTTAGCCAAAATATTCTCTATGGACCTGTTGGAAAATAATGAACTCAGCAACAGATTTCACTCCTTAACGTTCACTCCCAGGTGGTCTGCTTACGCCCGCCTTCACCATTTTGCTGGTGTTTCAGGTGTAGCTGTGCAGAGGGCATGGATTCCTCAGGGCCGGGGGATTTACTGCACAGCACGGGGGGGTGGGAGTAGATGGATAAGCAGCCTCAGCTTCACAAGGCAATCTGCTCACTCTCTAAGTCTTCTACCCAGGGGAACCCAATCCATCATTTTTAGCCATCATACATTTTCTTACATTAATGGCTCTTTATTCTTTATAAATTTATAGCATTGGTTTCTTGTTTGCTTTTAATTTAGGCAAAAACATTTACACTTTGGGCAACAATGATCAACCTTCTTATACTGTAGATATTTTGACTCTATCAACAATGTTCGTGTGCGCTCGTTTTCCTTTGACTAAAAGGGAAATTCCTACAGCAGAAGTGTTACATGAATATTCTTCCATTTTCCTGTGTAAATCCACTAGTTAAAAGATCTTAGGGCCTCAAAAGCTACTGGACTGTTATTTTCATAATTCTGCAGAGGCTCAGTGAAAGCTTAAGGAAAATGAAATCGCTAAGATAAGACTGCTGTGAGTAATATGTATAGACAAGCTAGGACTCTTGTTAAAACCATGTCATGTAATTTCAAAAGAATATTCCTAGACTATCCAATTTATTATCCAATAGGTTATGCTCAAAGAAACATTTTAATGATATTCTTTCCTTAATTGTAACCAAAGACTGATCATGAATATTAGATATGACTGTGCATTATGAAGATCATATATGCAAATTGTGATGCAAAATTTAAAATTTCAGAAGAGAAACAGTGTTAGTATGCTAAGGCTCCTATAACAAAGCCCCATCATTAACTGGGTGGACTGAACAACAGAAATTCACTTGAGCACAGTTGTGAAAAGCAGAAGTCTGAGACCAAGTGTTCTAGGTTTGCTTTCTTCTGAGACGTCCCTTCTATTCCCTTGGGAAGCCATTTCTTGCTGTGTCCTTGCAGGGTTGTCCCTCTGTGAGTATTTGAATCCTAATATCTTTTTCTCATAATCAAGCAAGTGGTGTTGAATTACAGCCCACCCACATAACCTTAATTTAGTTACCTTCATAAAATCCCAACATCCACATCAAGTCACCTGCTGAGGTCCTGGGGATTAGACTTGAACATAAGAATTTCAGTGGGACCAAGTTCAGCCCCTAATTGCTGCAAAGACACAAATCTGCAAGGAACGAAGCAAGCACAGCACTGTGTGTCTGCCCGGTCTCCTCCATGTCTGCTCTGTAATGAGGATTCTTGGAACCTCTTCTGGTCCCTCTATCACTCTATCCAGCTGTAACCACTCAGCTCGGTTCCTGTCTTGTTTGACTCCCTGCCCAGCCCTCCTGAGTATTTGACTCTCTGGCCTTATTTTCCCACTTTCTATTCTGAATCTTCTTGTGCTCCAAAGCAGTTTTCTGCCCTTTTAACTTTCTGTGAACTGACATTTTTGACAGTGAGAGATTTGATATATCACCACTTCATGGGTCAATCTCTGTTCTGTGACTCTAATATCATAGAAAAGAGCAAGATAGGGAGAATGAGATGAGACATTAGGAAATCTCCGTGATCAGCCTCCTTGGTTGATGCTTGCGTTTTACAACCCTGTGCAAGTTGCTGCATCCATGAGTCAGGTTTGAAAAGAACATGTTAATTATACTATTGTTATGATCCAGGGTGACTCAGCCTGTGAATGCCAGTGCAGGCCCCTCTTCCACCGGCCAGAAATTTACTAACCGTTTTATCCACTCTATTTCTCAGATGCAGTGAATATGTAGATCTTAAACATTTGAGCTAGCTTACTGATAAAATGTGGCATCATCTGGTTACATGGGCTGATTTTTTGATGACATAAAATGGTGCTTTTTAAATACGTAAGTGAAGATAAAATTTAATAGATCTTCATACAAATATAGTTGAAAGTTTTTGCTGCATTCCTATTGATGTAAATGATAGGAGGACCTACATCAAAATGCTAGTTATCTTTTTTATTCTGAAAAAGCACTAAATAAGAAGGGACAGTCATTTCCTAGGAAGGCTCTGGTCTTATCATGTGAATATCATGATGCTCTCACTCTGCACAGGCGAAATCCTCAGAAGGTTTCTTCAATACAGGGTCCGAAATCACAGATAATCACTCAGCAATCTACATTTTCCTTTTGGTGAGTTGGATTAGTGTCCAGCTCAGATACTGTCCCCTTGGGGGGAATTGAACATGACTTTGAGCACAATATTTTTTCTATCATTTGATTTGTATTACACTTAGGGCTAACACTTTTCAGCTTAAAGTGTCTTTATTATTATGCTCTGAGATTTCAGTGTGTTAAACTCGTGCTTCCTCTAAGGAAAGCAGGCACCTTGTCCCATTTATGGAATTCAAACTCTATTCAGTCTATAAAAGTAGTTCCATAAATACTTGTTCATTTCCTGATTAGATCACATGATTTTGCTAAAATGACTTTGCCTTGTAATTATGCTTTATTTATTCCATTATGAAAATGAGTTCCAGTTTCCTCCCCACAAAGTGGAGCGATGTCTCCTAGGAGGTGACCCAGGAACAAACAAGAGTAACAGGGGTCACCAGTGGGCCAGGAAGACTGCCCTTGAGCAGTTTCGGTGCTGCTTGGTGCCAACAGAATCTTCTGCAGAAGGTGTGTCAGTTAAGCTTAATTGACTTGGTAGCTGCTTGGGGACCAGAAACACACTTCAGGGTGTGTCTGTGTGGGTCATGGAGGCTTGACCGGGGGTCCGTGTCTGCTCCCTGCCTCTTTCTGTCAGAAGCAGTGCCCCAGCTCCACTTCCCAGCCACCATGCAGCAAACATCTTCACCTCGCCGTGCCCATGTACCGTGATGTGTCTGCCAGGGACCCGGCAGACCACGGACTGACACCTCCGAAACTGTGAGCAAAATGAGCAACTTCCTTCATTATGTTGTGGGTTTCAGCTACTTGGTCCCAGTCACAGGAAAGCTAACACCATGAGTTTCATGGCTTAAAAAAGCCCTAGGTTCCCAGTAGTACAGAGATTTGAGAACGTAATGCCCTGTGTAGGTGTGATAGTTTCATCATATCATGGTTACACATTCATATTTGCCTTTTTCTTGAAACCTTCAAAACAATATACATTTCAGAAATTAACTACTAAGTCTGTAAATAGCAAGTAATTAATTTATCCGATGATTTGATATCCTCACATATTTTGTAAATTTGATATTTATCTGAAAGTCTGTGGGATAAATTATGTCAAGTAGCACCTGTGAAGTGGCAGGAAAACATAAACAGGATAAAAACAGAACGGATTTGCAATCTCAGTAGAGATCAGCTTCTTGTCAGTGACCTTTAACTGATATTTGACACCTGAAAACAAGCCAGACTCATCAAATTCTCATTTATTGATCTTATATAGGTTATTTTTCTCAAATTTTCATTTTAGTGACTGCAAAATAATATCACATTTGTAAATCTGTAAGAAAGATGGAACATTTTATGGACATTTAAAATATAAATAGTTTATTATAAAATAAAGTGTTCTCTAGGAAAATTGCAAGTCTCTGGGTTGAACTTGAAGACTCAGGCTATGAAAAGTGAAAAAAGTAAATTTCATGCATCATCTCAACAAAACTTGAGGATACAGTCACTGGATTCTACCTACCCAGTTTTAGAGCAAAATCCTGAGTGAACCAGAATCACGAAAGCCACAGCAAAATGTGTGTATCTACCAACTTAAATTGATGTAGGCTCAAGAGAGGGCAATACACCCAAAACAATTGGTTTCGTTACCCAGAGTTTGAAGTGTCTAAGAGATTTTTGATGATATATTTTGACTGATCTCCAATCTGAAACAAAATACTTGAATATCTTGCACTTAATGGAAATACAAAATACTAAATTGAATGAGTAATTGGAGTTCAGGGTCTTGCATTTTAGGCTGCTGTTAGTCACCTTCTCCTCGCTGGGACACAATCCTTTTGAAACATCTTCAGGAGAACAGGTTTCTTTCTGTCTCATCCTTACAGTCCAGGGTCAGCTGGGTTCAGGGCAGATGTGGCCTGGCACTGGGCCACATCTGTGGAGAGCCCCTGTGTTAGGCAGCCAAGGAAGCAGAGACAGGCAGGACCAGGAGGGAGATGCAGCTGTCCAGTTCACCTCTTCTGACTGGACCAGCCCCCTGCAAGCAGTCAGCACTACATCTCATCTGGTCACCTGGGAGCATGAGAGGCCCGGGAGGGACAGGCCCATTCTCAGCTGTTGCGCCTCGTTAATGGTTGAAATGCGTCCTGCTCACGTTCTGTTTTTAAAAGGCATTAATGGAGTATTTAGTGATCTGGTAACAAGTGGTTAGGTTTAATGTTAAAATTCGTCTCCTTTATACCATGATGTCATACCGGTTCTCTTTACATACCCAGTTGAATAGTTCAATGACTCATAAATGGTATGTTGAACATGATAAACTCACTGCCCAGCTGTGAAGCTTCCCCTTCTCTCCTCTGCCACATTAAATTGCATTCAGTGCAGGTAATCTCTCCCTGCCTCAGGAAGTGCTCACGCACATCTCATTACTTCCTTGCCAATTTTACTGATAGTCAGTCTCCTATCAACCCGTACATCATGACTATTTCAATTCATTAACAGAACTGTCCACTGTCCTGTAATTCACCACTTCAACCACATCTTAGAACTAAACCTCACCTCAATGGAAGTCCCGGGGGAGGAGGCCAGGCTTCCCGCTCTCTTCCTCTCTCAAGATCTTTTCCACACTCACCACGGCAACTGACACCTTCAACTCCAGCCTCAGAGCTGGTGGAGGCAGAAAAGGTCAGGGTGTCACAACTCTCATGAGAACAGATGGAAGGTGG